>JAGXCT010036830.1:0-58651 GCA_022495035.1 Philopotamus ludificatus
GATTACGACGATACCAATCACACGGCAAGCGGCTTGGGAACCGAGTCTGGAACATCCTCAAGACGATCACGTCGAAGGTATCTTCATTTTAATTAATAATCAAATACATTCAATGAATATTATATTATGTATAATTTAAAATAAATAGATGACGAACCCGGAGAAGGTCTTCGTAATACGACACATCATGCGCAAACCGTCAATTCGCTGTTCCCGTCATGTCTTTGCTCCGCCGTTATTCATATCGTCGGCTTATTAGACGATGCCGCAGTATCTCAAGACGGAAATGCCGTTTATGAAGTCGCATATCAGGTATGCGATGATCGAATATTTTTAAATCGCTAATGACGATGCTAAATATGATAATTTTCAGGTTATATGGTGCTGTCTCGTTGAGGATTCTGCTCTGTTTTTACGTTACGTACTGGAACGGCTTACACGAGAACGGCAGGAGCAAATGTTTAAACTGTTACGACATCTTATACGTTTTGTTCCAAAGCTACCGCAACAAGCCGCATTCGCTCTATACAATTATATCATCGGTTACATTATGTTTTACGTACGATCGCCTCATGAAGACGGACAGATGCTTATCGGAACGGCGCTCTCCGTATTATGGATGGTCGTGCATAGCGTACATGGAATAATGTTTAAAGATCTGAAACAGATTTTGAGAAAGGAACAGTGTGACGCGTCTATACTGCTCACCGCGAACGTTCCATCGGCAAAGAAAATAATCGTTCATGGACCTCAAGGTATATTTTTCATATTACGATCGTTTAATAAAATATATCTCATTTATTTTCAATCGTAAGTAGATCGTGAGGAAGGCGGTATACCATCGCAGTTTCCCGTACAAGAAGATACGCAATTCTGTCAGATTTTAAGGGAATCATTGGACTTCTTCGGAATTGACGAGCCACAACACAAAGAATTCTTTCTAATCGATTATAAAACACGTAAATATATATTTGAAATAAATCGTCTAATTTAAATATTAATATTTAAATAATTTTTAGATCAAATTCACAATCCTCTACGTTACGTCAGGGACGTGTATTTCTTTAAACGATCGCAATATCCGCAACTTCAATTGGTATATATGCATCCATCGGTCGCTAGAGCCGCGTTACAACGCCAAGAATTACTGCATAAATTCCTCGAAATTGGTAAAGTTCATCTTACATGGGCCATTCTGAAAAACGTCGATATGGTATATTGTTATTTTAATTAAATTGTTTTTAATGATACGGAATAAATTGGATTTATTTATTTTAATATTAATCCACAGGTTGTGCAGAGAGTTGTGTTTTTACACGAAGAGCTAATGAAATTACCTTCGTTTCCGAGGAAAGCTTTGGAATGCGATTTAGATTTATATGAGGGCGGAGAAATGGGCGATCAATTGATGGGATTGGACGTGTTACACAAATTTATGTACGTCGGTAATATTTTTTTGCATTAATAAATATGTTTTTATTAATTTAATTTATTTGCAGGTGGGTACGATTAATAGCGAGAATGTTCGAAGCGATGGCGGGAAATTTCGCATACTCTGGTGATATTCACTTATTTTTAAACGTATTAAACGGAGCGGTGACTTTGCACAGCGAAGATTCATGCATCCTACGATACGTCATGGCAACTTATATAAATGCTGCATTCAATTTCAAGAATATATTCTCGACCAATGGGTGCGACGATTGATCATATGCATAATTTATTTAAATATACCGAGAAAAAATCATTGACGTATTATTTTTTAGATATCTATTGATCATGCCGACGCTTTTACAAATCTATTCCAATCATCAAACTAATAAATTAGTTACGACTACCATTGAATACGCAGTGAAACAGTTTTATCTCATGAATCGTAAGCCATTCATACTGCAAATGTTTGGTTCTGTCTCTGCAATATTGGATACCGACGAAGAAGGTGCTTTCGGAGATGCACATAAGGTAAATTATCGACGTTCGTAATGTAATATCTACCTCGTTATATTTATATCATTCATCCGTTCAGGTTCAATCGAGCTGTTTATTTAATCTACTATTGAGCTTGGAAACTCCATCGCCGGATCCGTTAAACATTGCCGAATTAGTCAAAGAGGATAAACCGCTTAAAGCAATCGATTTTTGTTATCACGACGAGAATGAAATGGTCACCGTTTTGGATTGTATCAGTTTATGCGTAATGGTTGTTTCATATTCCGCCGAAGGCATACGCGGATATCAAATGCTTGTAATTATTTTCATTATAATACATATCGATCGATTATTATCTCATTAAAATGTTTACAAATGTTTCTAGATAATCCTCGAAGCAATTCTTCCATGCTATGTAAAACAAATACAGAGCCCTTCATATAACAGAGAAGGTAAAACGGAAAAAGAAATTATTCAGCAGCTAGCGGTCGTGTTAAAAACTCTCGTCAATAACTGCGAAGGACTCTCGAAGTATTGATCATACGAACATCATCATAATAGCGTTAATACGGATCGTTAATGCATTTTTGTAATTTATAGATCGTATAACGGACCGTATCGTTCGTCTCCTGAACACAAAGGATCGTCGCAACGGAATTTTAGCCGAGGACCGTACTCGCCCGGTTTCGATTTCGAGGATGAATCCCATTCCAAATTTGTCAGCGATCATTCGAGGGCGCATCCGCCTATTGATACGACCAACGAAGATTCTGAGGTAGATATGATCTCAATTTGTAATACAGTAAGGCCTCGTTTAACGCTGTTTCGATATAAGGCAGTTGGTTCGAACCATTCCAGTTGAGGTAGTTTACCTACTACCCAACCCTACGTTGTTAATTCAGCCGATGGATAATTGATTATCTTACGAGGAATTGTGGAAAAAACTATGGCCTGGATATCTCCATCCAAGGTTCTCAACATGATGAACATATTGTTGCCCAAATTTTCAACCTAATTGAAACAGCAAGGTTTAATATCGCACTCGAAGGTGTAGAGACTTCGGCGTGGGAACAACTGGCACCATTCTTAATAAATCGGCGCAGTTATATAGCGGCGACATATACTTTTCAGCCAGATCTCGGACGGCTCTCAAGGATGCATGCCAGTGAATAATGAGAGCAGCAATTGGCTTGGGACTAAGGTCAACGAGACCAAATAGATAGCCATATGCCAAGGACGAATCATTGAACCCCTGAGAGTCGAAGAGTAGAGCTTCGAGGCCGTCCAGGAATTCACAGATACCGATCACGTGTCAATGATGCGGGATAGTCAGCCGCCGAAAAGGCTTTTGTTTAACAAGCCTTTCTGTCCCCAGAGAAAAGGAAGACCAAGGCAGAGGTAGTTGGACTGTGAACAGAGGGACACGGTATCATTGAAACTTACCAGAAAATGGAGCAACATAAAGCCAAACCGGATAAAATGGAGAAGAGTATTGAATGAATCCAGGGGTTACAATAGGGCTGTTGCGTCTATGATGATAATAATTGAAACAGCAAGACTAGGAGATGTAGATGAGCAGGATATTGATATGGATGACCTTCAAGAACTTGGAGCATATTGAAAATAGTAATGAATTTGGTAACGTTAACCAAAACTGTTTTGAAAGAGGCCTTACTTTATATTAATATAATTTTCTTTTTATTTAATTACATTATATATAATTCTCAGGTCGTACGAGCTGAATATAGACGACCGAGAGATGTTTTATTATCTCTCGTCGGAGAATTCATCGGGCGTTGCACGGTACGCTTAGTCGAATTATCAAAAAAATCAGGCTCGGATGGAAAACCTGTCGAATTACTAGATACAAGATGTCATGTCGTAAGTGATTACACTCATATTATTGTGAAAACGACATTTTAATATTAATTTTAATTTAATTAACGTAGCGTTTGGCCGATATCGCACATTCGTTACTGAAAGTTTCTCCGTACGATCCCGAATCAATGGCGTGCAGAGGATTACAGCGGTATATGTCGTTTATACTGCCGTCTACGGAATGGTCGAACGATGCTATGCGTCCAGCTCTCACAACGATACTCCGACGTCTCGATAAATTATTTTTGAAAATATCAAAAAAACCTAGTATACGAGTGAGTATTCATCATTTGCATTGTTTACATTAAATTATTTTTTTACGCAATGCTTTGTTATTCTTCAGAGAAATACGGATTGGGATGCTGCAGCCGGATTGCTCAAAGGAATATATGAAACGATGACTAAGTGTCCTTATATAATGCATTGGCAGCACGTCAAGACTCTGCTCAACACGTGTCAGGTATTATAATAATTTATCTCAATAATTATATAGTAAAATAATTGATATTATATTGCGGTAGGCGCTAATCGTTTCGGATGGAGTCTCAATGGAAGGATGCTCTTCTGCTACGGCAGCGTTGATGGCTCAACCGCCTCCGCCACATTTCTGCAGTACCGTTGTGCGATTGATTGCTCTTCAAATTCTTAACACCGGGGTAATGATGTCTTTTATCATCATAGATTATTTATTTGAATACATTTTAACTCATTATTTATACAGGAAAGCTATTCTTTGGAACAAATATGCGGTGGAAGCTCCACGTTTCCAACTCAGGAAAAAGCAGAAAATATTTTAATGAATCTATTCATGCCGCTCTGTTTACGAGTCGGAAGCGGACGTAAAGGTAAATCAAATAAATATAATATATATATATTATAAGTGTGTTTATTAATATATATATATTAATAAACACACTTATAATATATATATATTATATTTATTTGATTTACCTTTACGTCCGCTTCCGACTCGTAAACAGAGCGGCATGAATAGATTCATTAAAATATTTTCTGCTTTTTCCTGAGTTGGAAACGTGGAGCTTCCACCGCATATTTGTTCCAAAGAATAGCTTTCCTGTATAAATAATGAGTTAAAATGTATTCAAATAAATAATCTATGATGATAAAAGACATCATTACCCCGGTGTTAAGAATTTGAAGAGCAATCAATCGCACAACGGTACTGCAGAAATGTGGCGGAGGCGGTTGAGCCATCAACGCTGCCGTAGCAGAAGAGCATCCTTCCATTGAGACTCCATCCGAAACGATTAGCGCCTACCGCAATATAATATCAATTATTTTACTATATAATTATTGAGATAAATTATTATAATACCTGACACGTGTTGAGCAGAGTCTTGACGTGCTGCCAATGCATTATATAAGGACACTTAGTCATCGTTTCATATATTCCTTTGAGCAATCCGGCTGCAGCATCCCAATCCGTATTTCTCTGAAGAATAACAAAGCATTGCGTAAAAAAATAATTTAATGTAAACAATGCAAATGATGAATACTCACTCGTATACTAGGTTTTTTTGATATTTTCAAAAATAATTTATCGAGACGTCGGAGTATCGTTGTGAGAGCTGGACGCATAGCATCGTTCGACCATTCCGTAGACGGCAGTATAAACGACATATACCGCTGTAATCCTCTGCACGCCATTGATTCGGGATCGTACGGAGAAACTTTCAGTAACGAATGTGCGATATCGGCCAAACGCTACGTTAATTAAATTAAAATTAATATTAAAATGTCGTTTTCACAATAATATGAGTGTAATCACTTACGACATGACATCTTGTATCTAGTAATTCGACAGGTTTTCCATCCGAGCCTGATTTTTTTGATAATTCGACTAAGCGTACCGTGCAACGCCCGATGAATTCTCCGACGAGAGATAATAAAACATCTCTCGGTCGTCTATATTCAGCTCGTACGACCTGAGAATTATATATAATGTAATTAAATAAAAAGAAAATTATATTAATATAAAGTAAGGCCTCTTTCAAAACAGTTTTGGTTAACGTTACCAAATTCATTACTATTTTCAATATGCTCCAAGTTCTTGAAGGTCATCCATATCAATATCCTGCTCATCTACATCTCCTAGTCTTGCTGTTTCAATTATTATCATCATAGACGCAACAGCCCTATTGTAACCCCTGGATTCATTCAATACTCTTCTCCATTTTATCCGGTTTGGCTTTATGTTGCTCCATTTTCTGGTAAGTTTCAATGATACCGTGTCCCTCTGTTCACAGTCCAACTACCTCTGCCTTGGTCTTCCTTTTCTCTGGGGACAGAAAGGCTTGTTAAACAAAAGCCTTTTCGGCGGCTGACTATCCCGCATCATTGACACGTGATCGGTATCTGTGAATTCCTGGACGGCCTCGAAGCTCTACTCTTCGACTCTCAGGGGTTCAATGATTCGTCCTTGGCATATGGCTATCTATTTGGTCTCGTTGACCTTAGTCCCAAGCCAATTGCTGCTCTCATTATTCACTGGCATGCATCCTTGAGAGCCGTCCGAGATCTGGCTGAAAAGTATATGTCGCCGCTATATAACTGCGCCGATTTATTAAGAATGGTGCCAGTTGTTCCCACGCCGAAGTCTCTACACCTTCGAGTGCGATATTAAACCTTGCTGTTTCAATTAGGTTGAAAATTTGGGCAACAATATGTTCATCATGTTGAGAACCTTGGATGGAGATATCCAGGCCATAGTTTTTTCCACAATTCCTCGTAAGATAATCAATTATCCATCGGCTGAATTAACAACGTAGGGTTGGGTAGTAGGTAAACTACCTCAACTGGAATGGTTCGAACCAACTGCCTTATATCGAAACAGCGTTAAACGAGGCCTTACTGTATTACAAATTGAGATCATATCTACCTCAGAATCTTCGTTGGTCGTATCAATAGGCGGATGCGCCCTCGAATGATCGCTGACAAATTTGGAATGGGATTCATCCTCGAAATCGAAACCGGGCGAGTACGGTCCTCGGCTAAAATTCCGTTGCGACGATCCTTTGTGTTCAGGAGACGAACGATACGGTCCGTTATACGATCTATAAATTACAAAAATGCATTAACGATCCGTATTAACGCTATTATGATGATGTTCGTATGATCAATACTTCGAGAGTCCTTCGCAGTTATTGACGAGAGTTTTTAACACGACCGCTAGCTGCTGAATAATTTCTTTTTCCGTTTTACCTTCTCTGTTATATGAAGGGCTCTGTATTTGTTTTACATAGCATGGAAGAATTGCTTCGAGGATTATCTAGAAACATTTGTAAACATTTTAATGAGATAATAATCGATCGATATGTATTATAATGAAAATAATTACAAGCATTTGATATCCGCGTATGCCTTCGGCGGAATATGAAACAACCATTACGCATAAACTGATACAATCCAAAACGGTGACCATTTCATTCTCGTCGTGATAACAAAAATCGATTGCTTTAAGCGGTTTATCCTCTTTGACTAATTCGGCAATGTTTAACGGATCCGGCGATGGAGTTTCCAAGCTCAATAGTAGATTAAATAAACAGCTCGATTGAACCTGAACGGATGAATGATATAAATATAACGAGGTAGATATTACATTACGAACGTCGATAATTTACCTTATGTGCATCTCCGAAAGCACCTTCTTCGTCGGTATCCAATATTGCAGAGACAGAACCAAACATTTGCAGTATGAATGGCTTACGATTCATGAGATAAAACTGTTTCACTGCGTATTCAATGGTAGTCGTAACTAATTTATTAGTTTGATGATTGGAATAGATTTGTAAAAGCGTCGGCATGATCAATAGATATCTAAAAAATAATACGTCAATGATTTTTTCTCGGTATATTTAAATAAATTATGCATATGATCAATCGTCGCACCCATTGGTCGAGAATATATTCTTGAAATTGAATGCAGCATTTATATAAGTTGCCATGACGTATCGTAGGATGCATGAATCTTCGCTGTGCAAAGTCACCGCTCCGTTTAATACGTTTAAAAATAAGTGAATATCACCAGAGTATGCGAAATTTCCCGCCATCGCTTCGAACATTCTCGCTATTAATCGTACCCACCTGCAAATAAATTAAATTAATAAAAACATATTTATTAATGCAAAAAAATATTACCGACGTACATAAATTTGTGTAACACGTCCAATCCCATCAATTGATCGCCCATTTCTCCGCCCTCATATAAATCTAAATCGCATTCCAAAGCTTTCCTCGGAAACGAAGGTAATTTCATTAGCTCTTCGTGTAAAAACACAACTCTCTGCACAACCTGTGGATTAATATTAAAATAAATAAATCCAATTTATTCCGTATCATTAAAAACAATTTAATTAAAATAACAATATACCATATCGACGTTTTTCAGAATGGCCCATGTAAGATGAACTTTACCAATTTCGAGGAATTTATGCAGTAATTCTTGGCGTTGTAACGCGGCTCTAGCGACCGATGGATGCATATATACCAATTGAAGTTGCGGATATTGCGATCGTTTAAAGAAATACACGTCCCTGACGTAACGTAGAGGATTGTGAATTTGATCTAAAAATTATTTAAATATTAATATTTAAATTAGACGATTTATTTCAAATATATATTTACGTGTTTTATAATCGATTAGAAAGAATTCTTTGTGTTGTGGCTCGTCAATTCCGAAGAAGTCCAATGATTCCCTTAAAATCTGACAGAATTGCGTATCTTCTTGTACGGGAAACTGCGATGGTATACCGCCTTCCTCACGATCTACTTACGATTGAAAATAAATGAGATATATTTTATTAAACGATCGTAATATGAAAAATATACCTTGAGGTCCATGAACGATTATTTTCTTTGCCGATGGAACGTTCGCGGTGAGCAGTATAGACGCGTCACACTGTTCCTTTCTCAAAATCTGTTTCAGATCTTTAAACATTATTCCATGTACGCTATGCACGACCATCCATAATACGGAGAGCGCCGTTCCGATAAGCATCTGTCCGTCTTCATGAGGCGATCGTACGTAAAACATAATGTAACCGATGATATAATTGTATAGAGCGAATGCGGCTTGTTGCGGTAGCTTTGGAACAAAACGTATAAGATGTCGTAACAGTTTAAACATTTGCTCCTGCCGTTCTCGTGTAAGCCGTTCCAGTACGTAACGTAAAAACAGAGCAGAATCCTCAACGAGACAGCACCATATAACCTGAAAATTATCATATTTAGCATCGTCATTAGCGATTTAAAAATATTCGATCATCGCATACCTGATATGCGACTTCATAAACGGCATTTCCGTCTTGAGATACTGCGGCATCGTCTAATAAGCCGACGATATGAATAACGGCGGAGCAAAGACATGACGGGAACAGCGAATTGACGGTTTGCGCATGATGTGTCGTATTACGAAGACCTTCTCCGGGTTCGTCATCTATTTATTTTAAATTATACATAATATAATATTCATTGAATGTATTTGATTATTAATTAAAATGAAGATACCTTCGACGTGATCGTCTTGAGGATGTTCCAGACTCGGTTCCCAAGCCGCTTGCCGTGTGATTGGTATCGTCGTAATCAAAAAACCTTCTCGTTCGGCACGTCTCTTATTTTCGCGCTGCTGACGAGCACGTTTAATAGCCTCGGTCTGTTGTTTCTTTCTCGTTTTAGTTGCGGTAACCAAAGAGCGCTACATTCAACGTTAAATCATTTATTAATAATTACAATAATAATTATATATTATTTAAAGATACGAATAATTGCATACATGTCTCTCTTGATTTAATGTTACTTCCATGTCTTTCGTTTTGACGTGTGGACTCCACGGAGGATCGACGATCGGCAATGATTCGATACCTATTTTCGGCGACGGAAGTGTAAATTCGATTCCCGGAGGAGGAACTTTGAACGTAAGCGAAGCGCCCTCTTCCATACGTGGCCATACTTGATAACGTAATTTCCACATTACTTGAAATCGTAATATAGCATTTATTCTTAAATAAAAAAATATGTCTTAGTAAGAATGAATAGATACAAATATTCAATATAACGAATATAAATACCTGATACTCGGATCGGAGTGTTGTAAATCTTGAAACATGATGTCGGATGCATGATGTGGAGCCTTAACGGCAGCCAAAATGAATAATGATGCCGCACTCGCTGCTACTTCTTGACAGCTATCCAGCAACAATGTCCACGCACTTGATAAAGCGCCGGCAAAGCTATCTTCGGACATAACCATAGCTCCTTTTACGAGCAATGCGAGCGGAGAATGAAACGCATTCTTAACCTATACGTAAATAAATTATTAACATTAATTTCTATTCTTCTTGACTATTTTGTTTAATTTTATTACCTGAGTTTTGATATAATTAAGTATGGGAGACGAAGGAACTGTAGCTACCGGCTTACGGTAATCGCCAAAGCGACCGGTCGAAAATAAATCTCCTCTTCCATCGATAATCGACCGATCCAGTCTTATTTAAAGAATAAAAAATATATTATTATAAATA
Organism: Philopotamus ludificatus; assembly: GCA_022495035.1. Lineage (NCBI taxonomy): Eukaryota > Metazoa > Arthropoda > Insecta > Trichoptera > Philopotamidae > Philopotamus > Philopotamus ludificatus. The sequence continues at coordinate 10,347 of JAGXCT010036830.1, forward strand.
ATAAAATACAAAATATAAAATTATTCACCTCTCTTTTTTTCCGACGCTATCTTTCCTTCGTATCGGTGACGTTTGCGAACTGGTTTGATCCGATACTTTACGCCCGCGTCTATCTTTCTTCATTTGCTGTTTATCGCAATCAATATCGAACGGCAAATTATCGCCGAGAATACCGAATTTTTCACCGTATATCTAAAAAATAGGCGTAAAACATTATAAAAATATGTTCTAATAATTTTTATATGAAATATTTTCTGATACCTTTCGGACGGATTTAATGAGTCGGGAGCTCGCACGCATATTTCTTTTATAACAATAAGGATGACAAAAGTTTTGATGTGAACAATAATAATTGAACGAGTTTATAAATTGGATTACAACCTGAAATTAAAATATATAAATAAGACCTCATAATTAAATTGTATTATTAATAAGTTTAAATATTTACTTTGATCCATGGCATGCCTTTCGATGTTTCGTCGGTGTCGTTGCTATCGGGACTTTCTGGCGGATGATCGTGGTCATCGCTCAAAACTCCGGGACTCTCTTCGCCTCCGCTACCTTCAGCTGGTGCGCTTATTCCGGACATAATGTTACTGATGCCCGTGCCCGCTCCTGCACCTGTTCCCGCAGCCTCGGACGTATCGCTTCTATCTGATAACGAACTTACTTTACGACGCGACTGAATAGAATCAGCACGTTTCACGAGATCTGCAAGCATTCATCAAACGATCGGTATATTTATGTATCTAACATGTCATTTTATCAATATTTTCATATATCAAAGCGGAATTTTGATCGAATTGGTGCCATTATAAAAAAATCTAGAAAGCTGTATCATACTAGAGTTAATATTATCAAATTCTAATGTATAAGAAAGAAAACTACATTAGATAGAATGAGAGTGGTGTAAGAATTTTCATTTTTTTTTTTTGAGATATGTATGAGATAGTATTTGCGTAATAGTGTTGGGTACTAAATAAGTGTGTTCAAGAAGAATAGGAAGATATGTAAGTATAATCTAAATACATATATAGATATAGAGAAAACCTAATTAAGTTATATAGTAATCTAAAAGAATTATGTATTGGCAGAGGGAGGGGTCAATCGTGCATCATTGAAATTTTAATTATGGTATGTATTATAATTTTATTGCTCGGAATAGAAGCAAACTAATGCAGAGGTTGCCAACTATTGAAAAAAATTAAGATCTCACATATTTCGTAAGTTAGGCTCTGCCGTTGTACCAGTGAACATCGAATTTGTTGAGGCTTATTATGAGAACGTTTTTGCACGAGGGCTGTTGTCATGCTAGAAATTTTAGTAGTAGTAAGATCATCCATTTAGGGATTGCCGAGGTGTCCTGCTCGTAAAGTAAATCAAGTCAGAGATTGAGAAGAATTCTGCTTTGCCTCTCAAATATTAAGTGAGAGCATTCAAATTGTGAGCATGGAAACTTTTAAAAGGGTTGCTTCTGCGATTACCAGTTTTAAGTCACTGTGATTTTTACTTTTAAAGATAGAAGAAGATATAAGATAAGAAGAATCAAAGGAAAGGGTATTTAAATATTGTCCACAATATTTTAAAGATATGAAATAAAAGATCCCAAGGAACTATTCCATTTGAGATGACCTGAGAGTGTGCGAGATATTCGAGGAACATTTTCAGCAATGTATTTTCTATTGTCCGATAAGTTTGTTTACTTTTTATGTTAGTGTTCGAACATCTATATGTGAATCCTTAGTGAAATGAGATAGTTCTTCGACTCCATGGTCAGTCCAGTTGCGGATGTTTCGTAATTATGAGTCCTTTTCTAGCAAGCTATCGCTTGCCTTTTATTATTAGCTATAGATGACGGTTTAAGACAGGGTGAACTATAGCGTGTCTATTATTCAACATCATATTAGTAGGAGTAATGAAAGAATCCGGCGTGGAAATATCTTGCACCATATTTAATAATTCAGCGCAGCTTCTTACTATGTCTATGCGGAAGACGAGATTTTGGGCTGCTAATGAGAGTCACAATGGGCATGATCAATGAGACCAAAACAAAGTACATGCCAAGGACGAATTTTAAACCCTTGAGAGTCGACGAGTAGAGCTTTGAAGCCGTCTAGGAATTCACATATCTCGGCTCACTAATAACAAAAGTTAATGAATTTGGTCCGAAGAAGAACCATGTTGGCAATCCGGTGCTAATTAGGAGTTCAAAAGCATATATGGTAAAGATTCCTCTCAAGGAAGACCAAAGTCAAGCTCCTCATCATACCCCGTCCTGACGTGAGTCTGAAACGGATATTTGGAGATGTATTTGACAATGGGGAATAGGGTGTCTAAAGCAACAAGGGATAAATGGCTCACATCTAAAGTCAGCGTGGCCATATTTCAGTGGTCCGGTAATGTGTCAAGGATGGGGGACAGCCAGCCACTCAAAAGGTCTTGAAGCCTTTCTATCCTAAGAGGAAAGGGAGAGCAAGGCAGACATTGTTGGACTGTGTACACCGGGACGCTGCATCTTTGAGACTGAGCAGAAGATGGAGCAATGTGGTGGCTGATCAGATTAGATAGAAAATGATGTTGAATGAAGCCAGGGCTCTACACTAAGGTATTGCGGATATAATGATAGAAGACGGTACTTAATTAATAAATAATAATTAAGTGGCCCCTGGCCCGAAACGAGTCCCTGCCACCTGTAGAGCATTACTCCATATCTGTCGGTCCCGGGCCTCCTCAATCCATCGCCAAGCCCCAACAGAAACACATCTGCCTCAACCCTGTCTCTCCAACGAAGTCTTGCCCACCCAACGGGACGGGTTCCCCTAGGGCTATCGCTGTCCATTAGGGCTAAATGCCCTGCGTTATTTGCTATACTTGCAAAGCAAAACTATTTTTATATAATTTTCAGAAATATTTGCAACTCTTTTCTAGATAGCGCTATTTATTATTTTACCCGTTAAAAATATGTGATATCTTTATACTTAGAATGTTGGCAATCCCTGTTTTGCAGCGATAAATAAAATTCAATTCAAAGCCATGAGAAAATTACTCGATGAATTACCTAGATTCGAATGCTAATTGATATACAACGATCGTTTTCAATACACACAAGTTAGGCCCAACACTTTTAGCAATTTTTTTTTTGACGATGGCCAAATATTGTCGTGGGACTTACATTCTTCGACTTCTTTCCCGTCTTTGGTGTTACGCCTGAGCTTGAGTGATTTGCGTTTAAATGATCCAGTGGGATGGGGATGGGCGTGGGTGTGGGCGTGTGCAGGCAATAGAGGGGTGGGAGCGTGCGCGGGGGCAAGTGCGGGGGCCAACCCTGAACTTTGCTGTGTACCCCGTCTAAGCAGAAACGGTCTGCCCGCTGGAGTAACAACTCGTGCTCTCGTTTTCTTCTCTTCGGCAATCGTAGTACCGTCCTCCAACTATTCACAACAAAAAAAAAATATATTATTACATCCGAAATGATATTGAATCGATTGAGAATATATAATTACGGTTGCATTGCTGCTTCCCTCCGATTCGTTTTCAGGCTCGTGTAGTACAAATGATATTTTTCGGTCGTTGTCTCCAGCAATGGACTGCAGGCTCTGAGCTGAAGCCTGCGAATGTCCCATGCTGGAGAGGGCCATGCTCCACCTCCGGTTCGCATCCCTGATCCAGTATACGACAAGTGATAAATTACATCTAGCTGTTACAACTGGAAAAAGCATAGCCATTGATATGCTCTCCCCCGATTTTCGTTTTAAATTTAATATGTACAATTAGTTTTCGTCAATTTTCCGAGTTTAATATTGAGGAGCGCAGAAAAATCTTATCGAACTATTACGTAATATATTAAATACATATATTTAAATCATTCCTCAAAACAAAATCTATGTATATTTTTTTTCATTAACACTACGAAAGTAATAAAAGTATCGATAACAAAAATAAGCGTCATTACAAACCTCATGAGACCGACAATCTTGCAATTCCGTGCTTAAATAACATTCAGGATTACATTGAAAAACACATAGACATTAAATAATTATCATCATGCAATAGCACAATGATGGATGCAAAAGCCTCGTTGAACATTCAAGTGATCCATGTATCAATCATGACAACATTTTTTTGGATGATTAGCGATGACTAACATTCACATGGGACATGATGGATGAAACAGGACGGAATATATTACATCCAACAGATTTACATTTACTAAGTGAACTAAACACACTTGCGCAACAATGGGTTTTTGTTAAAACTATCTAATCGGACTAAACTTTTGCACGTTTATCACCTGAAAAGGATTCGCAACGTTTCATATAACAACTAAGTGCATTAAAGTTAATGTTGCTATTTAATTAAAATTAATAAACTTATAAACGTATGTGTGATATTAACAATTCTTTATTATCATGATTTTTTTAATAACATATTTAATTATGATTTAATGGATTAATTTATCGGTGTAGATGTATTTAAAAGGACGTTGTAAGTAATGAAAAGTGTATTGTTTCATCTGAAATTTTAATCAATTTGTAAAACAATTCTCTGGAATAATAAGTAATGATGAAATGTTATGTGATGGCAAAACAAAATATTTGAATAAACCAAGATGCACTTTGATATCAATGGATTGTATCAATTGAAAATATTGACTTCACAGTACGGCACGCCAAATATAATCGAAATCAAACTAGCGAACTGCAGTTAACGTCAAAAATTTACCATATTTCATACACGAGTAGTACACAATTATAACGTTTATTCGTATTAATCAATTTTAAACAGCCTATATGGCATACATATTAAGATGAATCATTACGCCTGGGAATAATACAAATTAATACTTTACGACTCAAACAGGCATTCCACGGTTAAGTTTATTCGCATTTTTTTATACGTAGATTGTCGATAACGTTGTTAGTTAACTGCAGTTGAGGAATTAATTCAAAAAAGAACAAATGCTGTTTCAATCTAAGTAAAAATGTAATGCACATAAAGAGGACAACATTGAACAGATGCTGGATTTTACTAAGTGCAGCATTTTTCAACCCGTTATTAACAGACCCGTATGCGTGATATACTTGTATATAAATAATAAAAACATGTCGTAATAATAACTAGATGTTAATGATTCAGTCTTTATGTGTATGTATACATATTCAATTAATTTTGTAACTGAGGCCTGTAACAGTGAGAGGTTGAGAAACGTTTGTAAAGAAGTAACAATGGGGAGAAACATGTAACATAAATACATCTATGGCTCATTTTATGCACCAACGACCTGTAAATCCGCTCCCATGGAGCTGGTCTCTCTTTGACGGATGTTCTCGTGCACGTCTTTGGCAGATTTTGATACGTCTCTCTTAGAAATGCGGTGATTTCCAGTAGCAGCATACAGGCGATGAGACGGAGGGCCATCGGACATTCGTGACCGAGAGGTGCACCGGGAAATTGTATGCTCGCTAAAAAAGAATATACAATCAATCTTTGAATCATTATTAATTAAATGAAAATGATTAATGATAGACAACCTTCGTCTAAAAAGTCCTCCTCTTCGTCTTGTTGTAAAAGTTCTTTCTGTTTTTCGGGATCGGTTACTATCGTGGCAACTTGCTGAGTGAATAGTTTATCTTCGTACATCATCTCTTCTAATCGTCCAGCGATGGCCTTAAAAAAATATATTATTAAATACATCCAAACCTCGTACACGAATTTATAATAATACACCGTTTTAAGAAAAACACAATCAATTAAAAAAATCATTAACAAGAATCTGGTTTGAATCCCTGGATCATCATAGGAGCAACAGCCCTGACCTCATCTAACACTATTCTCAATTTTATCCGATCTGCCGCCACGTCGAACCATTTTCCGGTAAGTTTCAATAATGCAGCATTCCGCTGTATACAGTCCAACCACCTGAGCATCGGTCTTCCTTCCCTCCGGAGACAGGAAGGTTTGTTAAACATAAGCCTTTCTGGTGGCCGGCTGTTCAGCGACCTTCTCACATGACCGGCCCACTCTGACGACAGCTGTACCCGGTATATCTTCCAAAAGATATCCACCTCAGAATCTTGCTTTGTCAGAGCCCAGCATTCAGACCCATTTATTAGGACATGTAGAGTTTGACTTAGGTCTTCCTTGAGAGGAATCTCGAGCGTTGTTAGAGTACAAATTAGCATCGGCTTGCCAGTATGGTTCTTCTTCGTACTTCATTAATTTTTGTAATGAGTGATCCGAGATATGTGAATTCCTGAACGGCCTTAAAGCTTTACTCCTTGAATCTTAGGGGTTCAAAGGACTCCTATATCATGCAATCACAAAAATATTCTATTCGACATGTAAAGTCTTGTTTCATGCCTTTGAATTGTTTCTGGGCACTAACGGAAAGTAACTAAGTCTTTGTATATTAATTGGTCTTTAAATCCCCCGAGCGCAGGAAGGATATGGCATAGAATTTATCTGTTTATTGGAGAGCAAATAAAAAGCTTGGATGATAATTGCTATTTTTAAGAATTGATATCGAAGAATGTCGGAGAAGCTTTTAACAAAGAAGAACTGGTCAATAATTATTACCTCTCCCCATTGATAAAACATTTTTCCTGCAGCTCTAAGTCTTCTAATCCCGGGATGAGAAGAAACTGCAATACAATAATTTAATTATAATATAATAATAAACGTTTATTATTGAATATTTTATTGAACGGTTATTACCTCGGCCCGGAATCGGAACAGACGGTCGAACATTCGGTAGATCCACTTTTAACCACTGCGGCCATTGTCCTTTATTACAACTGTGCACTAAATGTGCACATTCCAATAACATACAAGCTCGTGAAACAACAGGCGTATGAGGCTGAAAGAATTGTTGAATAACGCAATGCCGAATAACGTAAATATATTTTTTTAAAATAAGATATAACATACCAAATCCATCAAAGCGGCCATAAGATGCGAATCCGGAATAGAACCGGGCTGACAGGTGTCTAGAAGAAACGAAAACCGAAGCATTCCGCTATAAATTGGTTCCAGCACTACTAAACGTCTTTCTTTTAATACGACAACTTCTGATTCACGAGCACTATCTCCCGTCTCATATGAATTACGTCGACTCACGACTGAAAATCAAAAACGAGTTAAATTTATAAAAAAAATCATAATATACACGTCGAATCGATTCTTACTGTTTCCGAGAGATTCTTCTAAGCTTCTATCTCGATGTTTTTTCAATTTCATCCGGATTCCTATTCTACCGAGCCTATCTTCAACTCGACGTCTAGCCGAACGCAGAGTTTTTCCAGCCTTTGCTCCGGTAACACTAATAGCACCTGAACTATCACGACTTCGCACAGCCATCGCTCCCATCGGCATCATCGAAGCTTGACGCATTAAATGCGGAGGCGCTTCACTGGGCGGAGAATCTGAATCTCCGTAAGAAGTCGACGAACTTGAACCGTACGGCTTACGAAACCATTTGACTAAAAATGATATATTAACGTGACATTGCGATATAATTAAATAAATGATTAAACAAAGTATTTAATAACCGATTCCGCCGAATTTTTTGGAACGGGACGACACTGATTTGCTAGACGTCGTCGATTCGCCGAGGGCCGATAACGTACGTTCGCTCTGTCTTGGTGTGAGCGGATGAAACGGATGAGGATGTTTTTTACGAATATTACCCAACGGACTTTGGCTAGCTTTGCTGCTATCATCGCAGCCCTCCGTCTCCAAGAGACTCTGTAAAACATGCAAAACTTCAATCTTGGTGGATTACCCTCAGTAATCCTTAAATTGAACAATCGTTAGAGTTACTTCTACATTTTAGAAATATTTTATACATAACGATATTATTATTTATTTTAATTATAAACAGACGAATATTTTATTTTAAAGTGGTTAATGCAGAAATAACCCTGATATGATTTTAAAATGGATACTCACAGCACATGTGGATGACGTGCTTCGTTTTTTAAACATACACTTTCTACTGGTTCTATCGTCCATGACAAAATTCGACGTAGTGCCAGTGTCTGATTCTCTTTCGTCGATATCCGAATGGTGTATATGTCTGAAATTTTAGTATATAAAGAAATATTAAATTAATTACGTAGAATAATCACAATAAAAAAGTTTACCTAATAACTCTTGTAGTTTGTATATTATTTTCCGACTTATTTGGCCGATCGGCCGAATCTAACAAACCACTCAACGCTACTATTCGGAAGATACCGCCATGCGCTTCTTTTACATACGTCATCAAGTGTCGAATATCTCGATATAAAACCTGGAATTATTCGACATATTATAAGTATACGTTCCATGATTTTGTATTTATTATAAATACTAACAACGTCTTCTTGTATTTTAAGATCTTTGCTCTCGTGAACAAGTCGCGTGACTAAGATTTTAAACATGCATTCTATGACTTGTCCTTCGACGCTGTGTCCGCCTGCCGAGCCCAATCCTGCACCGAAATTAGTCGCATAACCTCCGTGTGTATTATCCGGAGATTTAGCATTGCTCCGTTTTTGATCTAAAATAATAATTAATTAATAATAATTTTATAAATACAGTACCGAACATTGAAATCGTAACACCTTGCAATTTCGAGTAAACCGGTTATATAATATCAAGTAAGTAACGGAAAATCTCAAATCTTTTTTTAGGATATATATAAGATAATCTGGAGGACGACCATTACAGTCCTGACATCAGGGATGAGACGAACGTGTCTCTGCTGGAGATCGCGTAGTGTCCTCCAGGTGGCAAAGACCCGCCTCAGGGTTAGAAGGCCAAGAAAAGTCAGATTTTGAAACTGACTGGCAAAACTGACCGAAACTGACTGGCAAAAAGTCATATTCTCCGATGAAAGCAATTTTAATTTGTTTGGATTGGATGGAATCCAGTTTGTGAGGATTAGATCTGGAGAGCAGATGCACCAAAACTGCCTCCGAAGGACTGTGAAGCACCTAGTTGTCCAAATGATGGAAACTCATCTTGTACTATTAATCGAATACTATCTTTTAAGAATAATCCTTTTTTTCTCTTAACATAAGATTTCGGCCTTTTAGTGGCCAGGGAATTCGCACAGATCTTAGCCCCATTGAAAATTTGTGGCACATTATGACAGTTGAATTACACCAAAGAAAGCCTACAAGTACAGAATCTTTAATCAAAATAATAGAAAAAGTATGGTATAAAGGAATTTTAATTGAACATTTACAGTCTTTAGCGGACTCTATGCCCCAGAGTATAAGACATGATAAAGCAAAAAAGAGGACCGACAAAATACTAAAAATTAATGTGATATTTAAGTACTACTTTTATTCAGTGGCGTATGGTGGACTTGATGTTGGGTGTGCTGAATGTGGAAAAAAAATACAGTGTTATTTTTAATAAATTTTATTATTATTTATACATTTATAATTCTATTCTTCGTTTTTGTGACATAAATTTTTCAATTAATATCAATGGAGAAAAAAATACTCATTATACACTTTACGATAGTTCCATTGAAAAATTTATGTCATAGAAATGAAGAATAAAATGAATGTATAAATAATAATGAAATTCATTAAAAAAAAACTGTATTTTTTTTAAAAAAAAAATTTCCCACATTCAGCACACCCAACATCAACACCACGGTACGCCCCTGCTTTTATTATATATTCTATAAAAATAAACAAATAAATTTCTTTAAAAAGATTCATTTTTGGTTGTTTCAGCACTATTTACAAATCGTCTTGTCTTAAATATTACCCCTGAAAATTTTCACGGCTATCTATGATGTCATATTAAGTTTTAACTCGTTCGTAGAACAAGTTTTTAACCTGTCATTGATTATATGGATAGATTATTAAAAAAACAGAAATTTTTCAGGTGTTACAATTGCACTGCTCGGTATTGTTAAATGTAAAATGAAGTGATTAAAATAATTTTCTTACTGCAAGGCGATAAAAGTGTGCTCGGATCTACGCAAAACGATAGATAAGCATGTAAAAATGGCAATAATCTCGATAGAGGCTTCCTTGCGGCGGCAGCTTGCAATAGCTTGGAAGCTGCGGCAGGTGCGGCTCTACGTGCTCTACCAAGCAGACACCGTGCTTGTACTCTGAGACATTCTGCGGGTGGTCCACGAGCTGCGGCACCACAACCCTGATTACATCCCAGTTGCTGAATCGCTCTGCAATTAAAATCAATTACTATAACATCCGTAATAATTACATAAATAATTAATAAATAATTTTACCTCATAATTATATTTAAAATTAAATAATGTGGACATGTTTGCGTTTCCGCAGGTTTTGTACTATCTCTTCGTTGTTCAGATTTTTCAGTGGTCGGAGATTCTTGACTCTGTTTAAAAAACGATCAATTATTATATATTATTATTTATAATATCAATCGATATGGACGTGAATACCTTCATATCTTTGCACGATCCCGTTTCATGATTTTCTTTGCACGGTGTTTCGCCGTGTGTACGAGAATGACATTTTCCGAGTTTCAATACACCGACGTCTAATAACACTTCGACGAGATTCAACATCACTTCTATTACTCTCACCGTCCAGGATAAATTATCTCGCATAGCCGCAAAGTGAACGGCCTAAATAAATCGTCATATTAATATGAAATTAAACGACGGGTCGAAATATGCGTATTACCTTCAATATGACGAGAAAATCTATATCGCCATCTTTAGTTATGTAGCAGAGAGATCCGGGCGCTTCTTGTATTTCATCGGTAACGTACGTTATATTAGAATCAGTCTGCGATCGCGTTAAACTCGGCTTCCTCTCCGGAGTTATATGCGCTCCTTGCATGCTTACGGAATCCAGCTGCGATTCCATAGAACCCTATTAAAAAATACAACAAACTTTAGAATTTAACAATAAATTATTCCAAAATTCGTCATATTTTAACCTGTCTAGTTTTCATGTAATCCGGCGATGGTATCGGCGTATGTTCGGTTACGGTTATTATGGGATTTTGCGTCGTCGTCGGATGACTGTATTGAAAATCGAATGGTTTCCGTCGTTCCGTTCTGATTTCACCAATATACCTGAATAAAAATGGCGGTTATAATTTTATTTTCATATTAATATGCGTCGAAAATCTTCTTAAATCATTCGGATGCAGTGATACTAATTTTGTTTGTAAATTTCATTGCTAATTTAATCAACTATTTTTACTTGATATAAGATGGCAAAAGCATTAATTTAACATTACGTTTAATTAAACGTCTACAAATTATTTATGGCGATAATATAACGGCACAATTGTTAATTTAAATATGTCCAGCGATGATGAAGTGATCGGAAAATAAAAAGACTATAATTATTATGTGATAATGATGAATATAGAGAGTCTAATAGCTTCTGTTAAAATATTCTGAACATCGTGGATTAAGCGAAATATGTATAAATTTATTAAAAAGCATCAACACATTATGTTTATCTACGTTTATGTAAAACCTACGTAAAACGAACGTAAAATATAATAAATAAAATTTAGAATCGGTAAGCTCTCGATTGAATATATCCATGCTGGTGACAACACGACATACGAGTGTATTAATTTGAATATAAGTTTAATTCTCGTAAATCAGTCGATTAAATCATATAAAAAAAATAGTGTACGCTACGAATTTTTCAATAAAATTATTTTATGTGATATACAGTGCTCGCCAAATAAACGTGAACGCACAAGCAAAATATTTTTGTATCTTTTCTTTTGTATTCAATGGTTAAAAATTACAAATAATGAAAAATGATCTTACGCCGGTCCCTATCACTCACTAGTGGGTTTCAATTCTCAGCTTTCAATGTATCAAATTCTTGCGGATTTTATTAGATTATTTTTAAACACAGATGTTCGGTGGCTGTCAAAGGTTATATATTTGTCTCGTACTGTACCTTTAAATTTATTTTGACTACGATAGATGGATGACATAACAACAGAAAAACCAAAGCGCCACTCGCCCAATTAAAGATTCTAAAGATGCAATGGGAATGGGTCTCTTACACTTACATTCCCCCCCCTAAAGTAAAGAATTCCTAGAGTTCATAGATTTTCGGCGAAGGATTAACTTAGCCGGGTACTATTTGAGCTCAGTCGCAAGTAACTTACATTATCTAACTGATGTATGTTACCTACAAGCCATGACACTGGTTAATTTTAATATTATTTCAGTTGGATTGAAATTTGTATTATTTATTTTATATTAATTAATCAACGAAGAATAGCTTGCATTAAATTACTCGGAGAATAACCTATCCAAGTATTAACTTAGCTTAGTTGCGGTTAACTTATATTATCGTAATAATATGTATGTTACCTACAAGCCATGGGAATGATATGAGTGTAATAAAATTCAACAATTAAACACATTAAAGAATGATGCCTTTTATTTAGCAGATATTTTCAAGAGGTTTAATGAAAATGATTTGCAGCTTCAAGTAGCTAATAATACTCTTATCAATTTCCAAAATAATATGTCAGTATTTATCGACAAACTTGATCTTCTTCGTTGTCATCTATCTAAGAGAGAATAACATTAATTTCCAGAATTATCATCCATAAAAAGATGATGTAACACCAGTGTGGATTGAAATACTCAGTAGCCATCTTAACTAACTTCAATTGGATATGAAAAAATTAATAATCAGTAGAAGATGAAAATGCCAGAAGAACTGTTAGGACGTAGATAAGATGTAGAGAGTAAATATAATTTCTATAGCAGTGGATATGAAAACCTATGGCTAAATAAAAAAAATGCATTATGATATTCAATTTATGGAGTTCTTTCTCTACCTCACTCACATCTTGTAGAATCAGGCTTTAGTGCTGATAATCATATTATGACCAGATGGAGGAACGGTCTGAATATTTCCGAAAGAGGAGACCTTCATTTGTTCCTTACGGATAATTCATAATATAATATTGGGTAATTTTAGTAGACTTTATAGTTTTTATAATTAATTTAAGCATTTTCTGCACTAATAGTTGCTGTATTCGTGGAGATGCAGAAATGCTGCATCCCGTAGAGCTCTGACAGTCACTGACACCTGTGTACAGAACTTCAATTAGCGTCCCTGTACATCTTGAAAAGACGAACTATGGGCTATCACTTATGTTGTTATGAAAACTGTTATGAAAACAAAAAATCAAATACCAAGACGGCCTGTGTCCCAGTGGTATGGATACAAAAGAAGAGCCTTCATGTCACGTGTGAAACTTAGGTTCCTTTGGCCTCAACTACCATTCGAAAGTCTGGTAAGGCCCATACGCTCAGCTAGTGAACGTCTGGTGGCTGTCAAATGATTTTTAAAAACATTTTCCCCCTTGAAAAGATTGACTACCCTTGCTGTAAAGCATTATTTTTTACAAAATAAAAAAAATATCGTCCCACTGAAGAGTCGTAAAGGCATGAGAATATAAAAGGCTCGTGGAAGTTGGATATATCACATAAAGTCTCAAGAAAAATCTGTTTCTCAACCCGAAAATGAATACAACTCGCCTTTTTTTTATTCTACATTTTAGGTAAAACAATTTCATTCAATGTCATTAAATTGGCTCGTCACAGTTAACCTTTTAACCGGGGAATTCTCTTTTTAGTTACGTAGCATACAACGGGCGCGAACTCTTTCACTAGGACGCGTCAGTACGTCACGCCCGGAGGACGTAATTTCATATATATATTTTTTTTATTTATGCTTAAAATAAATGAAAAGACTATGAAATATATATTTTTTTGTTTAATTATATACAAAGCACAAAGAAAAAAAATACAAACAAATAGAAAATTATACCAACAAAAAAATGGAAACATCGAATTAAAAAATTGTAAATTTTACCAACAATTTATAAAGATTACAAAAAATATAAAAAAGTTAACAATTACAGAACAATAAACAAAAGCACACAAGTAAAATAGATATATTGAGTTTAAAAATTAAAATATATACATTTAGTAGGTAAGTGTAAGTACGTACCCGTCACTGCTCACCCAGAACACGTCAACCACTCTCAATAGCGAAATAATACTGATTCCCTCCGCGTCTTAAATTCATGTCGAGACATGCATGGATGACATATACCTTTGTTGTACGAAATAAATGTCCCGCCCGTTGCAGGACACAACATTTATTTCAAAGACGTATTCATATGTCATACCCGTACCCGATATTGTTTACATTTGACGTATTTATACGTCCCGCTCGGTTAAAAGGTTAAAGAATGCGTTAGTTTTGCACTGCGTCTACATTTATATGGCGACTACTATACTTTAAAATTTATAAAATAATCATTTTCAACTCTCAAACATATCGTTATATGAAAAAAATATTTGAGAGTCAATTGTTACCTACATAATAATAATAAAAATAAAAAACGTCCATAAAATATACAGATTGATATTACAAAAAATATAATTTTACTCAAAAAAGTGCAAAGCTGTACTACGTCTTGAATCCTAATTGAAAATGAGTGTGTAATGCAAAACTTTCTGATAAGTAACTTACCCCCCGGCAGTCAGCTCGTCTATCAAACAGCTGTTTGTGTACAAGAGAGAATAAGAGTGATGATAGTAAATATTGAAATGGCAGTGAAAATAGTATTTAAAGCAAGATACAGGGAAGATTTATAGAAAATTTATATAATAAAACAACACCAAAGAAAATACTATATATTCATGTAATGTGTGTGTTCTAGAATAATATGTTTAGATTTAATATTCATCGACATCGGAATCTGATACATTTAACATTGATTCATGTCTAAAACGAATACAAACATATGTAAAAAACAGATTTTTACTACTAAGATGGTTTCTCATGCATCACTTTTTATAGATCTATACAGAAATCTAAGTTAAACTTCGTTTTGTTATTGAATTTTATATAATATATATTCGGAAATTAATATGATTTATTTCAATTCGAGATAACTAACCTTAGACTAGGCATACTCTTTCCTTTGACTAAATTCGTCGGCATTGCCATCATTCTATTGTGCTTCGCTACTGGTGATAACGGTGGAAAGTTACGTCCTAACGCCGATCCGGGTCTATCGCCGTCTCCGGTATCGAGGCTTCGATGATATTCCTATATCATAAAAAACTATATAAATAATATCATATAAATAAATATATTATTAGATCAAATGAGATATTACGGATTGCTCGTATGGTGAACATTTAGTTTCTTCCTGCCCGATTTTTTCCAACGCTTTTTCCGATTTAGACATTAATTTTGTTTCAACGAACGCCTTCAAATCGGCCATTTTCATTCTACGTTTCACTTTTTCGCTCGCTCTTCTCGTAATATTAGGCGGCTCTTCCGGCGGTTTAACGACGTTTTGAAACGGACTCTCTGCTATCGGTGAAACGTCCTTTAGTTCTGGGACTTCCATGAAATTCTTTAATGATTCTCGTTTCTTTGATTCGGGACTTTGGTAAATTGATACTTCGATCTTGGGGATTGGTAGAGAATTGCTTCTTTTACGCGGTTGACTTTGGTTTGACACATCGTCGCTGATATCGCGTAATCTAAAACGTATCACATGTATAAATATGTAATATTATTTCGATATAACGACGACGATTTACCTGTTGTATATATAATGAAGCGCCCAATAAACTCCTTCTTCTTGCCATTGTGAAACAAATAAACAACGTAAGACGGAGACGTCTAGAAACGTTGCCGCTAAAACATCGCCTCTTTTAGAAGACGTTGCGGCATGCGGTGATCGAGCGCAACTCTCCACGGAATCCTTATCGGATGAACTGCAATACATTTTTTTTGTAAATGCTCACGTTTAATTAAATATGATATTTTATTTTAATAAGTACCTCATTTTTTGCATTTGCGATGATAATTTGGTATTTGGTAATTGTTGTTTGCCGATATCATGAGTTTGAGGTAAAGTTCCGATAAGGGGTCTTCCGCCCGATTGATGCAACAGACTCGCATCTGCCGTATATATAGAAGGATCTCGTAGTAATCCCGATGCATTATTATGTATAAGGGGAAGACGAAATATAACCTTGAAATATAATTTATCGTCAATTATTCCATATTAATGCATTTTAATAAATAAACTTACAACATGCTCTTCTTCGGTGCTCGAACTCTCTTCGGGTATTGTTTCGGGGAACACTGTATCTTTCGGAGACGAGACCCAACCTTGAGAAACATGCACCTATAAAAATTCATTAAATATATAATACATTATCATTATTATTTAATTAGTTATTAATAAGATGTACGGACCTCTTCGTCGATATTGGACGGCTTCACGGTCTGATGATCCGAAAATGATACGCTGACAGTTTGACTCGGAGGACTTTCGGCGTTGTTAGCATATTCATCTTTTGATGGTTTCCCTTCGGATTGAGCGTAGAAAATTAGGTTGATTATTTATTTTATGATAATAATTAAATATAAATAGACATACTTCCTAAAAATACGTCTCCAGGTCCTCTGTGCTGAGAAATTGGACCTAGAGCTCTCGGTCTCGGCTTGCAGAGTGCGGTGAAGCACGTCGCTTCCGGTCGTCTGAATTCCCACAAAGCCTGCCATATTTTTAAACCGTTTTCAAGGCGATAATTTTGAAAATCCGATTCTTTTAAATGCTGTGCAATAGGTGCAAATAGATATATGAATAGCTGAAATAATCAAAATGTATTTTTATATGTATGTAAATAGAAAAGATGATAATGATAGAGTGAAAGACATGAATATTTTAATATAGAGTAGAGTCTTTTCTAAGAGAGTTTATAAAATAACATCTGCAGTAAATGGAGTAAGGTCTTCAAACGTGGGAAGAACATGGTCTTTTATATTTATTTGCATTCGTCGTACCCTACATTCCACATTTTGCAATAGTATTTAAGTATCGCCCTTCTTCTTTGACGTATTCTATGCTTCTCATCTAACCTAATCAAGTTAATTTTAGATTTGTTTTACAAAGCGACTCTCTTCCAATCAAACACTGATAAAATTTGATGTTCTTTTCACAAACTAAAAAGAGCTAGTTTCATATTTTGAGTGAGAAACAGTTTCCACAAGCCTTCTATATACAATTCTCCCAGAAAATAGTGTTGATCTAGTAGACAGTATCTCGGAATGCAATTTTGAAGCCTATTGATTCAATTCAATTTTATTCATAATCGCTCGTACATATCTCTATATTATCAAGCTTCCTCGTTTAGTGCTACCTTAATTACCGCTGCAGAGAACAAATACAAAACCCTTCGATACCTATATAATTATATAGAAGCTAGCGGTCGTGTTGATAATTCCCATCAATATTTAAGAAGGTCTCCCAAAGTATTTATGATATGGATATCATTATAATAACGTTAATACAGATCGTAAACCGGACCGTATCGTTCGTGTCATAGCCACAAAGGATCATCTCAACGGAATTTTAGCCGAGGATCGTACTCGCTCGGTTTCGGTTTCGTGGATAAATTATATATAATATTATAAATTAACCGAAACTATTGATCAATTATAGCAAATGATCCAGTTCGGATTCTCGCAACGGGGTCCAAGGGTGGACCCCCTGGGGGTCTATTAGAGGTCGATGATAAATTTTTATATTTTATTTAATTGTTGTTAAATGTAATTATTAGATAATAATATCCGTTTTAATATTGAAAAATATAATATAGATTAGCATAGGGCGATTCTTTTAATGTTTGATCCAGCTTTCTGTCGTTGAAAGGTAAAAGATCAACGTTGATGACATACAAATCTACACTGACCACTTGAAACAATTAGAGGAAGATATCAATGCCCGTTTTATAAGGTTTTAGAAAGTTTAGATATCCCGTCTTTGATGGAGGATTTGGAAGATAAAATCAATTTTTAAACCTGCCAAATTTTGGCAATAATTTAACCAAAAACTGAAGAATTTTCATATAAAACTAGCCTGATTTCTATTTTTTTTGTGATAGACGGCAAAAATTATCCCTTGCTGTGGAATGTGCTTCACTTCTGTAGATTATAGAAAAAAAAATAAGGGGGTCTGTGAAGAAAATCATTTAGTTAAAAGTACTATGTAGGAAAAAAGTTAGGAACCCCTAATCTAAATTTTGAAAGGGTCTCCTGTTACCGTCATTTGCTTAACGAGAGAAAAAGAAAGCGGCAAATGATGATTGACGACTATATCACAAAAAAATCAATAATTTCAGAAGAGCCAAGTAAAAATTGTTTATTTAAATTATCTCAGCAATAAACGAGGCCTTACTGTACTCATTTTACTAATAAATGACGAGGGCTATATATTGATATTTACTCACCGATAATGTTGGAATAGAAAATAGATAGTAGAATGGATTTGAATGAAATAATCCTTTTTCAAAATCGGCTTCGGCACATTCTTCAGCTGCATCCAAAATAATCCAATGCAACGTATACAACAATTTGGTTTCCACGGTACCCAAACTCTGTAAATCTTTTACCCTGATAAAAAAAAAAAAATTCAATTAAATTGCACGTTCTTTATATAAATGACCCTTTACCGTTGTTTAGAATCCTCGAATGGATTGAATTGATATTTAAAAATGAAACGACGTTCGTACGAAAAGTCAGAGCGAAAAAAATTATATGATCAAGGGAATGTGACATTTGGGAAATGCTAACGTTCACAGAGTTTTCATTAGCCGTGCTAATGAAATATTACACGTATTACAGTCGGTTCGCCGACATATATTTTTTTTTATTAAAATGTTTACGCAGAAGTGCATATAAAATTAATGTTGGCCGTTATCAATAAATAAGTCAACGGAAGGGTTGAAAGCCATAAATTTTTATGTGCCTATATAAAAGTACGGAATAACGTCATGAAATACGGCCGATATGAATAATACAAAATGTCAAATAATTAAACGGCGGGCTCGAATAAAAAATAAATTAACGCAGCATTATTCATTATGTGTTTTTTTGCAATCTTGCGTATTAAAACGAACCGAGTATATTTGGATCCGTGTTAAATGGGGGGGCATAACAGTAAAGGTGAAGTAAAACGTTTTCAAAAGGTCAATTTGTCATATTTGGGTCAACGTCACCTGTTGTGTAGAAATGTAGCTGAAGCGTGCATAACATGCGGAAGGGCGGCTTGGATTAATCTCCACCTGGGGATCGACTGAATGGCTTCTGTTAAACAAGGAGACAGGCCGAACTGGATGTTTTGCACGAGGACTTTTTCAAACGACTGTAAAACATAATCACATTGACGACAACGCATTTGATTGAATATATTCCGATAGTCTCGTCGGACTTACCTTGCACGCTTCTTTAGTCTCCTTTGATGTCCAGTGAAATAATCAATAAATCATTAGTATATAAAATAATGCATATTCACCGTCGATGGTTATAATTGTATATTAGCACATAAAAAGCGAGAAGCAAAGCTATTTTACTTGCGACAAAAGCCGGTGACAAGGAATAAAGCACATAGTGTTACATGCATCTCTAAACGCTTTCGTTCAGTAACAGTCTGAAGAAAGACGATGCAAAATTCATGTAGTTATATCGTAGTGTCGAAAGGGATTCATTATTGATAGAGAAAATCAATTTCTAATCCCCGGTGATGTGATCAATAAAAGATTATATGTGTTGCTCGCTCCGCAATGAATTGTAATCCATCGGAGATCGCCGCAGAATACCAATGTGTTTCTTATTGTATTTTTTTTTCCATTATTATCAATATTGCCAAGCAAATATGTTATTTAATTATTGCATTATTTAAACATATGTACAAAATGTATTTTAATATGTGCATTTTTAGATTTTATTGTTTTATTTATGAGCGAGACGTTCATTTTATCAAACATTTTGTTTGATTCTTTTTCAGAGAAACGATTTCAATGATAAAATGAACGATTGCCATTATATTTTAGTCAATTTAGATGTACTTACGTGATGTCCCGGAGCGTGCTGACAAAACTGTGTCATCAAACAACACAAAACACAACAGCCAAACAGTTGGGGGGGACACAGCGCGATGAACATGGCAACAGGATTACAGCATTTGTGAGGGAAACGGATATCACATCATGAAAATATATAAATTACATGAAAAAAAAGACACATACACATCACTACAAAAGCACATATAAAAAAATTTATAGTACTTTTTCTAAATTGAATATATTTTTTATACATGTTTTTCAGGATATGAGAGATGTAAATTTTTTCATGGTGAACATCCATTTTGTAATGTCATCCATCTCGGTTTTATAGACATATAAAACTTGCAACAAGCTATTCCACTAACATATAAACATTCACAGTCAAATCTCTCTATGTAAAACTTTCATCATGGTAAAAAAAACACATTCTCTCAGTAAAAATTGAGAGAATGATACACGTGAGTTGTGCAATGAAAGTTTGAGATAGGGATTTGCCGTTTACTATGACACATTGTATTTACATATGTAATAAATATAATATATATGTAAATAAATATATTTAAATACACATTTTTTTAATAATCGTTCGATCACGCCTTATAATCTAATATCATTCTTATCAACTGAAAAAATGACACAAAAAATAAACAAAGTTCACCCTCGCCCAAATCAATACCTGTGGATATAATTATAGTAAGTGCTTTCTATTTCGGGATTGTCTGGATAGTGAAAATAATAAAGAAAGTCATGTTGATAGCAAATAGGCGATCAGCAAAGTTTTTTCGTTTGAATTATGAGCTGTTGTCACTCGCACGTTGGCCAGACTGATTGGACAATAGCCAATAGCTCGCACGTGCTCGCGAGCGAGTACTTATTGACATTAGACGCGTTCGTAAATTTCAATCAAACATATTAATTATATTTTTTTAATGCTTTATAAAACTCTATTATCTCATCAATAAAATTAATATAATATTTAAATTAAAATAAAACATCGTATAAAGCATAATAAAAGCATTTTGTGGCAAACGGTAATAAAAAAATTATGAATAATACGGAACATATTCGAGTATCCAAAAGGGAAGGGTTGAATCCTCCCCTAAGTGCTTTTATTACATACGAAAAGCTTTCGCGTAAAAATGAAATTCGTGGTTAAATATCCAAATACCTATGTCTTATTATTTATCACAATATATGCGCTTTGTATTATGGTATTATATATGATACGATTACGATGATGGCTATAAATAGAGACTCATTAGAGAAAATGTTTTGACAAACAAGTCCCAGCCCCTGTGAAAGAAACATCCGGTATAGGTCACGTGCCATATCTAATCCACGACTATTCGCATAATACGCGCGAATGCATTAATTATTTTCGAAAAGGATTAAATGCCTGATGAATATATCATATAAAACATAGTTCAGATTTAATGGCCGTAATTGATCGAATTTAATGGCCGTGGTATTAAATTCAAAATGGCCGTAAAACAAATGAATAATTATTAAATGTCATAATCGAATATAACCTCAAAACTTTAATATATTATAATGGTTTTAAATGTTAAATTAAAGTAAATCCCTTCATAAAATAGCATGTAGTGCTTTTCTAAATTAATTCAGGCTCTCGCTGCATCATCTGTAAGAGTGATAGCCATGAAAATATTCACTAAAGCCGATGGTGTGCGGGAAAGAGGACCCCATCAAATATGTAAGGGATACCGTCTTGTTGGCTCCCTTAATTCTTCGCGTTTATTGCCCCCGTACATAATTGATGCCCTAAGCGTTCGCCGCTTAAGCGTTGGGCCCTACAGCTTTTCTTCCAGGTATTTCTGGTGAAATAGTCATGGGCCCCTTAAAACCGATTTCAATGTTAATGCTACGGTTTGGCAATGAATTTTATAGATTTCGCACGAAACGGAAATAGAACGTTTTGAATTTTGAATGCAGATATAATGTGTGCGTTGAGGATTTTCTTACCATGCACGTTGCCTCGTGCAGTTTTCCGAGCTTCGGCCTGATGAAGGGAGATATCTGCCGCCATAAGAATATTTGGATTGGGATAGGTAATGCTTGATCGTTCAGGGAGTCATCCTGGGAAGCATCCTTCTGCTTCATCATGGATGCTTTCTGTAATCAATAAAAAAATACAAGAATTACTCAAATGATGACAATACTGAGAAGCCATTCGCACTTAGAAAACAAAATAAATTTGTTTTAAACTGAATAGTATATAATTGATATACTAATTATTTAAAGGACCCTAATTATAGCTATGCAGTTGGTTAAAAGAAGATGTATCCATACCCCCAATTTTAATATTTTGACATATAACATTTTTTTCAAAGGCAAGGGATGGATAGAACATAAAACAATTAGACGCATTGAGGCGCAAAACTTTCAGAGCCGAAGTGCGACTGGGGGCGCAAAATTTCACTTCATTTTGAAAATCACCTATAAAGATATTTCAGATTTTTCCGTTTTGAAATTGTAGTAACATCTCTTATTCATCAAGTTCTGTTTTAAAATTTGAGATATGAACCATTAGTTCGAATATAAAGGCAAGTTTCTCGAACGCCGTACAAAATATTACCATGGTGATACCAATATACAAAAAAAATCACCTCATTTGCAAATTTTTTAAGCAAAATATGAGACTTATGCTAAAAAATTGTCTATTTCAAGTCCATATTCTAGGTTAAATGTCAGTATTGTTCCAACTTTTATATTTAGTTCGATTTTCGGTGCTCTCGAGTATTTGTATGTAGGGGAATTAGTTTTTCGTGCACTAGTAACCCTTTTTGTGAGATTTTTATTCAATGATTTCCGCATATTCCCGACTAAAAATCCAGATGGCGCTGATTTATGTAAATTAGGGTATGTTTTACGTTTGTGCTTTTTTATATTTATTTAATATATTTAAAATTAACAAAGTAAGGCAACATATCATGCGGAAGATAAATAGTTGATAATAATACAATTTTGCTATAATAAATGTTATTTTCGTTCAGACAGCTTAATATTATACAATTTTATCTCTTCAAAATATAAGTGGTTTATTAACCCCACAATCATGCTTCAACCGATGGATCAAAGAGAAAGAATTACTTATTTAAAAAAAGTATAAAAAGGGAAATAGATGACTAATATTATTGGAAATTTACTTGTAATTAAAATTGTACAGTACACGTAATTAAAAAGGAGATTTTTTAAGGTTAGAATTAGACGTGTCAAATGTCACGTCATTTATTTTTTTAATTAACGGATTTGGTCTAAACAACAATTGCGCAAGGCATTATTAAATATTTTACACTAATATGTTTTAATATTAATTCGCGAGCGGATATTATTAAATTATTTTATAATAAAATAAAAATATATAATATTGAGAAAAAATTCCTCAAAAATTCAATCTAGAAATTGAAAATTAAAAGATTTACCTCTGCTATCATCAATTTAAATCAATTAATGCGATATTTTTATAAAGTACAACGCTGCATTCATTCAAGTACTTGTTATAATAAAATTGACTACAGATTAAAGCATTGCACATTAATTTAAAATCAGACCGAGTAATCACTGTAGTTATCCTTGAAAAAATTATAACTTTTTGAAATAAGTATGCATTATATATTATTATTTTTAATACAATTTAGTCTCTCCGTCCATGGCAAGGGATTATGGCAAATGACCAAAATCAGATAACACTTTTATGCAACAAAAAATATATCACAAGGATATAACGACGAAATGTATGAATGGCACATGAAAAAAGTAACTGAAAAAAAATAATTCCCTAATCATTAAATTCAATGGATCTAAAAAAAATCAGATGAATACGAAAAAATCCACTAGCTAGTATTACACTTGCTTATCAATTCCAAGAGTCTACAAGTCGAGAAATACCGCTTTTTTTTAATAAAATGGTTTTTATCAATTTACATGGTTTTTATCATTTTTCTATTACAATTCGTATTATTAAATCTAGGTATATAAAAAAACAATATTTTAATTTATATTTATTTAATATATAATGCAAAGGCATTATGACTATCATTCTCGATCGCTTTTATCATAAATATAATGATTCATCTCATTTTTTTAATGTACATTATTATATATCAATTAAAAATAATGCTTTAATCAGATCGAGTGATATATCTATGGCTTATACAATCATTTCGTTATATGGTTTATTAGATTTCGATGGCGAATTTCGCGAAATCACAGATTTGTTAATTAGGGATCCCGTGCTATAAATCCGTTCAGCTAGCGGACAAATTGGGATTTACTCACGTTTCGTCCTGATTATGAAAACGTAGAGCTCGACAGGGTGACGCAGACCTCTGAGCGGCCTCGAGAGGGCAGCGTCCTGAGCTGGAGGTCCATCGCGGGGGAGCCCGGAGCCTGGCTTAGCCAAGGGCACGTCTATCCCCTGCCGCGAAAGCCTCCGATTGCTCTCCCACTCACACAGACACTCGCTACAGTGTGAGTGCCGCGGACACACACACATACAGTCACCTTCAGGGCTTGTTCAGCTGAAAACCTGTAATCTAGTACGACTGCGCGATTTTCAGGAGTTTAGACATAACGCTCTTGTAAATAGTGATACGAACAATCACTTTTAAGAAAAAATCATTGGGATTTAATTGAGCACAATCCCTGTATTTTATTTGTTTTTTTTTGGATAGGCTAATTCGATTATGGTGTCGATGGTATTGTTTTTGAACCATGACACTGACTTAATTATATTGGCTTGCATATACGGAATATGTGAAATTGCATCTAGGTGCACTGTGCCAATTTGGTTTTGGCACAATGGATCATTGGAAAATGGTTCGACGTCCATGTAACAGTTGGTTAATGGGATGACGTCGATAAATAATAAAAATCTATAGAAATTCGATGGTTTTTACAAGTCATGTTTGTTTTATTGAATATTTTTTGAGTAGAAGCGGTGATTTTCTCGAGGGTCTAATAAAATATCTTGCCATAATAATACCGGCACTGTTGTCAATATTTTCATTATCAACAGAGCTTTTCTCCTTTTCGCACATTACTGCGAAAAATGAAACAAAATACAATCAAAATGAGCTTGTAGTCAGTCAGTTCCATTTGTCGTCTGAAAATTTCCAGTGGCGTCCAATAAAATCCATTTTTTTTTATTAAATTTACACTTTTATATCATAAATAACACTCAAGACAATAATTATACGAATGCAATTGTTTAGAGGCCATTTTTTACTCCGATTGTTGAGTTGGCAATCGATCAACGCTCGTAGGAAACAGCCACGACCTATATCCAGATGCTATTTTGATAATTTCAACCACCCGTTTCGATAATGAAAGTGTCGCTTTCACGCATACCGCCATTTCTAATTAATTTCAATTATTAATGCGATATATCGATACGCGACACCATTCGTTCGATCGATCCGCCAGCGCCCAGATGGCTCCCCCCCTGTCTGTAGTACATTTACTCTTGACATCCCCTCCCCCCACTCGTCCCCCGGTCGCCATGGCAACACGGGAGGCTTCGCGTCCCTCCCATCCTCCTGTCCTACATTTTTCGTCACACCCCTCGACGTACACTTGTATTGACAGCGTGTACCCAAATTATCATCAAAAAAACAAACAAAATTAGGCTGCGATTATCGTCGTATGCACAGAGTGTTGCCAGATATATTTATTTTTTTAATGCAATATAAATATGGTCGTATAATTGCGTGTTGAGAAATTATGTTGGTCGCACTGCGAATTAACCTCTATTAGCTTGACGCAGCGGGAAACCGTCCTGTCGCTCACAATTACTGACGCCTAGCTCTTGTTAATAATTTAAACTATGTATAAATAATTAATTAATAAATCAAAATTTACTGTCGTGCTTTTTTCTGAAAATATTATAAAATAATAATATTGCAAACATAACCTAGATAAAGTTCATCTTGGATGCCATTTTGAAATATATACATAGCAATAAAACGACGCATTACGACCATGCTCTGATTAAATCATAAATCAAATGCGACTTAGATCTTAATCATAATATTGATAGTTTAAACCATTTGTTTTTATTTGTCTAAATTTATATACATATACATTTAAAATTAGATGATCACGTTCATATGTCCGTTAAATCATTAAAGAATTATTGATACACCTCAACTCTCCTTGATCGATCTAAAAATATCATTGGCTTGAGGAAAAAATGGGTAATAAATTTTATTCCACGCTCATTTTCATCAATGGCGTTTAACCAATAAATTATCTATTAATTGGACATTAAATTATCAATTACAGTTGAATTTATATAAAAATCCAAGTATAATAAACAATGCATTTTTTCAGAATAACGACGGCGGAGCCTCGATTCATCGTTTTTCAAGGGAGAGTCCCAAAAAGGGTGTTTGGTCGGGATTATAAAAATAAACGATAAATGCGGGAATACGATAAACACAAGAACGAGGGTTTTAATGTATATATGCCGATCCATCGACCCTCATTAGCTCTGAAAAAGGGTTTTTTTGCTTTATCGGTATGTTTTAGTAGTAATTGTTAAACCTGACCTAAATATAACACAAAAGCTGAATTGTGTCCACGGTAATGTGACAAAAAAATTGTCCTGGTAAATCAAATCATTCACAGTGTCTGATGTAACACTATCTAAATATCATTCTCAGGCTGTATAAGTCTAATTAATGAGAATAATATTGATGAATACATTTCAAAGACTTTTTTGGAAAAATAGAAATACTTGAATGTGTAATATGTAACCTTTTATTTATCTGTTAATTAATGCTAAAAGAAAGTCACATAGAGCTACAATATAATACGTAATCTCAAGTAACACACGTATGTATATTTATAGATAAAAAAAAAAGGTATTTTTTCTTTCTTTTCTTTCTGAACTTCTTTATATGCGGGTGGAAGAGATGAGAAAATATGTGTAGAGGAAAAAAGCAGCCATGGCTCAAAAAAGATACGAAAAAATATTTTTATATTAAATAATCATTTTTATTCACAAATAAAATCCTTTAATACATTAAAACCAGATGTTAAGCTTTGGTTTGAAGAGAATTTTGCTGAAATAAGGATTATATGATTTTTTAATGAAATTTCTTTTACATATTGCGTTCTACATTTTCATTAATCTCTTCAGCACGAGCGGCGAGCAATTTAATTTCGCATTACATTGTTTATTAAAGCGGTAATACAATTCTGACATAAAATGAATTGTTGTTGCCAAGTTAATTTAATAGCCGATCCAAATTTACATTTGAGATATGGCGAAAAATTCTTTAGAAAGCTCGAATGATATAAATAAATTATATTTAGCCCTTCTGTTTTACGTATTCCTCTTTATTTTGTTTATGTTGACTCGTTCAAAGGCGTAGCTTTCACAGTCGTAAAGTGTACGTGCTATAGCTGTTGCTATTGCAGTTGAGTAACATTGCCACTCACCTAAGACACATAAGTGGTATCAAAACTGACGACTTCTGTATATGATACTTACGAATTCTACCACCTCTTGACACAAAAATTAAAATAGATGAGAACTTTGGTAATTTTTAAAATAAATATATTATTATGTCTGCTTTTCAGGGAGATTTACTTCCGGAAAATACCGACGCGGACTGAATGCAAATGAGTAGGTGTTCTCAACATGAATAATGTATACGTACAGTGTTTTATGTACAGCATGTGTGTACAAAATTCTTTTAGTATTATCAACCATTAAATATATGTTCAATGAACGGATACTCTAATGCTATTTCAAAAGCATTCTATGCATATATAATAAATATGTATAATACTTTTTATTTATTACGAAACCCTGTAATTTAGGTTGGTTTCTCTAATGAAATGAAGAATCCAAAAGATCTCTTTGTATATCTGACATTATTTTGAACGAGTGTTATTTACTTGTTCTATATAAATAATGAGTTAATACATTTTTTTACGTAATTGAATAATATCGTCATCTTTGTTACAGAAAGGTCTAAGAAGGCCTAGATCTATGTGTTGAATTGTAGAAGGTCGTCGTCCATTTTTAGCATGCTTTCATCAGCATCCTTTTAAAGAGGTAGCCACATTCAGTGGCTACCTCTTTAAAAAAAAACATTTCCTTCTGTATTTAGTTCAGAAACTTTTATAAAAATTTCTTCTGACTATAATAATCAACAAGGCGCAAAATTAAGTATGTGTCACTTGCCTCAGAGTAAACTTTCATGTAATTTTAAAAATGATCTTTTAGGAAATTTCAAGTTTTTCATGTTCAAAATTGTAGGGACATCTCATATTCTTCAAGTTTTGTTTTATAATATGAGATATGAGTCACTAGTTGGAAGTAAAGAGCGCCGAACAAAGTATTATTATTTTGTGTTGCCAGTATGCATAAAAATCTCGGCGTCTAAGAGGTTAAATGCTCTAGGATTTCCGCTTTTCCAATTTTAATTTGTGAGTTCTATGCGATACTCTCTATAGGTGAATTGTGATCAGGAGATGATGCTCCTTTAGATAGACGTAGTATCTGGGTAATTAAGCACATCTAATGTAAGAAAATCAGCATTGTCATCCGCATTAAATATATAATCGAGTCAAATACGGATAATCCGCAAATCGGATAATTCGCACACGGATAATCGGGAGTTTACTCTATTTAAAAATGACATTTAGAGATATTGACTGATAATTTAATCATAATTAATATGATCATTTTAAGGTTAGAATTAGAAGTGTCAAATGTCACGGTCATTATTTTTTTAAATAACGGATTTGGTCTAAACAACAATTGCGCACGGCATTAATAAATATCTCCGAGCTGATACGTTTTAATATTAATTCTTAGGCAGATATTCTCAAAATGTTTTATACTATTATATTAAAAAAAACTCCATTGAAAGTTATTTTCATTTAATATTTTATTAGTTTAACCTTTTAACGGCTAGAGAAATATACATACTAAATTTACTAACGAAATTTATGGGTTCTTTATATTCCCATAAACTAAACACATTCCTATCTAAATAATTCTTACACAAAGCTTGTAATAGCGATTAAAGGGTAAACAACTGAAGAATTATAGCAAAATTTTGCCTTTTCCATGGTTTACAATACAGTTACAATTAATGAATATCTGATTGTCAATGAAAAGGGTTTTCATGTAGTATGTATGTATTATTCTCTATAAAAATAATGGACGAAGAAATATATGCACTTTGTTGTCAAGATAAATAAGTTAAGAGTCAAACTATGAGGTTCGATCGCAACACTTTCATCTGATTATATAACGTTTTCGGATTCATGGAACAAATCCTTCGAGATATTGTTCGATAATTTTTCTAAATACCTTCCAATATCAATCTTCAACATTTCTCGGCTTAACTAGTTAGCTGCCAATTCTGTTATAGATTAGTATTTTTACCTATCATTTATATTTAGAGTCTTTATAGCTATTTGATACACTTTGGCAAATATCGTTATCTTTAGACAACAATGCACCAGGAAGATGTGAATTCCCTGGAAGAAAAAGACAAACATAAATCACGGATGCATAATTGGGCGACAGGTCATCACCGCTTTCAGGTCGGTGCTGCATATAGCCCACGTCTTCAAATTTAGCCGGAGTTTTCAGTTACAGCTGATGGCCATTCGAGTGTTGGTAAACAGCCCATCGAGCACGGAACTCTTCTACCCCCATTTTCATTGAGCTTCCTTCACCGAGGCATGCGTGAACGGGAGTGGTCTTCAATGACTAACGCCGGTCGGAATTAGCCCAGAACTATCGCATCTCTAGTTATTTATAAGTAAGCTTCACCTTGGCGGTCTGCTGTTCAGCTAAAAGTGAGATGCGTCAAATCGTTTCCTACATGTTTGGAAGCCGTCATTGTTGGATTGTCAAATAGTATTGGATTTCAACACAATGCCCAGGGGGCGATCCATTTATTAATTTGCCAATAAAGATAGGCCAGGGTGATATATTCGCAATTGCCAATCGATGGCCATGAAAGTGTAGATCACGATCATGCGGCCAGATATTCGTTCCGTGTAAAATGCCATTGTGAATCATTGACCTAATTGCTAATTAAATTTGCACCCTTATTATATTTATAATAAATAATTGAATTTCTGAAAAATAGGACGTGTTTTTTTCATGATTTTGTGTATCTGTTATCTTATACATGTGATCTGCTATAAAATTCGCGGTATGTACATGAATTATGAAACAGACGTTCTAAAAACGTGGGACATCTGTTCTATTTGCATTTGTGTCTATATAACAGTAATTTTTTTGCGAATATTTACATGTCAACTAAATGCGCGAGATCTAAATTTGGAAATGTATGCTGTAAAGCAAAATCGTTACGATTGTATCGTTAAGATATTTCAGTCACGGAACTACCGGAGTTATTTTGTAAGTCAGAGCTCGGTGTTAAGCGAAGAAGAGAACAAAAGAAATGCATTGGATTACACAACACACGTGACGGATCAAATAGTCGCGATGTAACGAAATATTCTTATTGAATCATCGGCAATGATATGATTATTTTAAGAAAATGCAATTTGGTCATAACGTAATTAGGGCAGAGCTTTTTGAAATTGCTCGATCTGGGTCGTGTCATTAATATGTTACAGCTCATTGTTTGAGGGCGATCGATATTATTTTTAATTGACAATTATTTTCAAGATCACTATTCTAGTGATACCTAATCATTTTTTATTAAAAAATGTTTTAACATTTGCATGATTTAGAAATACGCCTGATATATGGATCATATTTCATGAATCAGACATTAAACTGTCAAAATATCTTCATATTTATTAATACAGGAATAACATATCGGATTTTATCACAATAATTGAAGAGATCTTATTATGATTATGTCTGTGATTGTTATTAATTTTGAGTTTCATCACGTTTTATAGATTATATCATATCGTATCCATTTTTCTGAATAATTTCGGTCGCATTCTTCGTGACGTGAATCACGCAAGTTGCGGATTTAATTTTAATTTGGCGGGATTAAATCCGAAATAGCTCGGCACATATCCGGCGTAAATTCGAAAACAATCGGTTTTTCGCATATGTCGAGAGAAAATCCCAAATGTTGACGGGGACGCAGACGAAAATCATCGGTTCCTCTCCTTCGAGTGGAGGCCGCGACGCCTTGGAGCGAGAGGTGCGTCCACGTGAGCGTCGCGTTCTCAAAATAGCCGCCAAGCAGATTCCTGGGCCAAATCTCATATATCCAGACGTGAGCGCCATCTAAGTCAGATAAAACCGACCAGCACAAAGTCTCTGGGCCCCACTTGTAGTCTGTGTTTCTGCGAGTGCACTTGACGAGGAATCCGCACGCACACCATGGTGAGTCCACCATAAACAGACTCGATTCGATGGCTCCGAGACACGGCAACAGGACAATTTGCAGACATGGCAAAGTTCAACAAGAGTGTACGCCCGTGTTGGAGCCCGCGTTTGTGTCCGCGTTCAGATATTGGAAGAGCAAACTCAAACGAGCTTTGATTGTAATTCGACACCATTCGCGTTGTTTTTTGTGAAGAAATTTTGTGCTTAAATCCGCATCCGGTGATTATAAACGAACGACGTAACGAAATACCGGACAAAATACCAGATAACGGACGCCCTGCTTGTGCTTTTATAATAATTTCAATATGATATCGATGCAAACGATTGGAGATTTGATCTAACGATAGTTTTTCTTTATTGTTTTCAGGCCGATCTTAGCGCAAAGGACGTTGAAAGTAAGTCTAACATTTTTACTATACATTAATTCATTAGCCACACACTTAAATAACCATAAAGCATATAAAAAGTGATACG
This sequence comes from Philopotamus ludificatus, assembly GCA_022495035.1. Taxonomy (NCBI): domain Eukaryota; kingdom Metazoa; phylum Arthropoda; class Insecta; order Trichoptera; family Philopotamidae; genus Philopotamus; species Philopotamus ludificatus. The sequence continues at coordinate 42,119 of JAGXCT010036830.1, forward strand.
AAATATATGTGAACACTAATAATTAAATTAAACAGTGATAAAATCAAGATTGTGCTTTATAATTTATAACTTACATACGTATTAAGTGCAAAATAACGATAGTGTATCAAAATCATATTAAACAATATGTTTTTATACATGTATGATCGAAATCTTGACATACGTTTCTTTAATTTAGGTCAAGGACATTAATATATTTTTTAAAACGTTTCGTTGGTCAATTGCTGTTGCATTTATGTGATTTGTGCATTATATGTTCGTTTTTTTGCGTTTTTTCTCAGTTTTCTTGAAATATTAGGGGATGATTACATCAGATATGATATCTCAATGATATGGGGGTGGTGAGCATAGGTGTCGGCAACAGTAGACGCGTCCGTTCTAAGTTTAGACCCGGGTCTTATATGGCGCGCGTCGAGAGGGGCGCCTCTGACACTATATATAGACGCCGTCCCGGCCCTCCCAGCCTTCCCGGCCGACGCCATATTTTTATATTATATTTACTCGGACGCATATAACGATCATCAGCCGCGAAATTCCTAGAAATACCGCGCGCCCTAATCCGCGGGCTATTCTTGTACCGAAAAAAAGTGAACGCAGACACGTGGGTTAAATGACACGGATCGTGTGACGCAATGGCATCCGACAGACAATAGGAAGCCAAATAAAATAACATCGATCGATTCGAACAAAAATATACATTAATAATTTATCGGAATCACAGATTGATATTCGCTGCTACGTCCATTTTGATTTCTTTGGCGTTCGACAAATTGAATTAGAAATGATTCGAATCTTTGCTAAATCAGATTCATAATCAATAGATGTCACTAATTAATTATTTAAACTATTCTACGTCTCGCTCGCACTTATAGCATTCAGTGTATATCTGTTTCATATAATTTTCCTTTTGTATTCAACTCAATATTTACTTAAAATAATTACACAATAAAAAACAAATGAATAATGAAAATCAAATAAATTCTACAGTTAAATTTATTGTTTTTAATATGCATTGCTTTAGTATAACTGTATTATGCAGATTAAATAATCTATTAAGAATTATAATAGATTTAAATATACAGAGATGCTACGTAATCAGCAATATTTAGCTGTATGGCGAAATACGATACACGATATTTCGGAACCAAAGGGTTAGAGATAAAATGGGGTCACACATGTGACAAATTATTAATCGCGTTGGATCCGAGCCAATTCGCTTCAATGATAATCATTGCAATCCGTTTGAAGTCGACATTAATCGCGGATTATTGAACAATTTTCTTTTATTTTCAGGGGCGAACTTCGCCTTCTCCATCTACGATTTCGATGGAACCAGCCAAATTGACGCCTACAACCTTGGTGATGTGTTGCGCGCACTTAACACCAACCCAACCCTCGCCACCATCGAGAAATTGGGTGGAACAAAGAAGAAGGGTGAAAAGAAGATGAAGGTAATTTGATATATACTTTAAAATGATCTCAGTAAATGAGTGGAAGATATAATACATTTATACATGATTTCAGGTTGATGAATTCCTCCCCATCTTCAGCCAGATCAAAAAGGACAAGGACCAGGGATGTTATGAGGACTTCCTTGAGTGCTTGAAACTGTATGACAAGGCTGAAAATGGCACGATGCTCTCAGCTGAACTTACCCACACACTCCTTTCTCTTGGTAAACAAATTTATCCAAATAAATCGATTGAAATAATAAAAAAAAAACATTAAAATAATACTTATTTAATATTTCAGGTGAGAAACTTGATGACGCTCAAGTCGATGAAGTAGTAAAGGACTGTATGGACGCTGAAGATGACGAAGGCATGATCCCATATGCACGTGAGTATCTTAATCATAAATAAAAGCCATGGATATTTGTATAAATCAGTATTTTGTAGTATTTTTACCCTTTGTGAAGTATTTATATTACCTTATTATTTAATAATTGAATCAAGTAGCACTATTTAGAATGGAATCCCTGTAATTTATCATATTTTTATTTAAATAGTAGTATATTGCTGTAGTTAAATGTTCATCGAATCACTATTTCATAGCAGGATAATATTTTTTTTATTAAAAATCCTATGTATATTCTTGCATCAAACTGCATTATTCAGTATAAGTAGATAAATAAGCTATCTCGCTAACCAATAATATCATTTAACTTGATGTTGGATAGATGAAACACAGCTTTGTATTATCCTATGTAGTCGTAGTCGTAGTATTACTCCCTTTTGTGTTTCCTCAAAATCCAGTCGCTATAGATAAACATGCATTGACCACCCGTTTGTGCCCTTTTATTTTTTCAGCATTCTTGAAGAAGGTCATCGTCATGTAAAGTGGACCCAACTCTAGTTCTACTATGTATTCTTAAGATCGTAAGTACGCTTTGGGTTCCGTCACGGACCTAAGTGTGGATATGGCTGCAATTTTTAAGGCTTTTACTCTTCTGGCTACTGTCTCTTACAAAATATTTACTATTTCAACAGTAAAAACACTTCGTCTCGACGGAGATCTGACTGACTATCTACAAAATAATTGCTTATTTATTGAAATTCATCAAGGATTATATATGAAAACATAATGATACATATGATCGTCGATGAATTTGAATGTATTAATACTAATTTGATGTTTTTTTTTATTTATTATATATATGATCATTTCGAATCAAATATGATAATATTTATTATGTAATAATATCGTCCATTTAAATATTAATATAATTCTTCTATTACTCTATAATAAAATCGATATTTCTAACAATAATGTTATGAAGAATATCTAAATAACAATATAATATATGAATATGGCCGAAAATAATGTTTTAAATTTTTATTTAAAATGAAATTCGGTCCATATTTTAAATATCATATTTTAATAACAAATAATTTTCAGAGAATGACGAATTTTTAATGATTAATTATATGTTTGTGTACGTAATTACGTTATTGATTTTTTTATGTGATGATTAATGTGTGTTTTCTTTTGATGTAGCTTTCCTCAGAAAGATGTGTGATGGATGGGGTAAAAAGCCCGAAGAAGGCGAAGAAGTAGCTGAAGCATAATTAACTGTTCCAAGGTCAAGCAGCAGCACAAACTACAACCACCCAGCCCTACTTCCATTGCCCGAAGGGCAACAGATACAACATCATCCAAAATATACACCTATCCAAATATAATCACACATTTAACAACATCGGGGCAAATTACCATCAATTCTTATTATTTTATATAAGTTTACAAAGTGAAAACAGAACATTCACACTCATTTTTATTTATTTTTCATTTACACATAACAAAAAAAATCACAATATATAATTTATTGTAAATATTTATAATTTTTATTTTAAATCAAATAAATAAAAAAAAAATAGAACAATTATAATTTTCACAATATCGATGACATTCACAGTGTTATTTATTTATTATGGATTATTATTTTTTTTTGTATAATGTAATATGAGATCTTACACAGCATGCGAGATTCGCTGCGCCATCCATCTCTTTTGTTAACTTTAATTTGGTTAAAGACAAAATAAAATATTATTTTATAAATAAAAAAAACAAATATGCTTTCATTGTGTTGTATCCACCCGAAAAAACCCGATTCAAAATCCTAATAATTCTCAATAATAAAACGTATATAATTGATACGTATCGTTATATCATTTAAAGTTAAGCAATGATTTTATTATTAAAATCATTGCAATAAAAAATAATATATATATTTTTTTAATATTAAAAATTAATTATATTGATTTTAATTGCAATATTATTGCATTGTGCGGTTGGCGACCTCTGCGTCAATTTCCCTGCGCGACATTTTCCTTTCGTGAAATTTCGTAGCGGTTCGTGCGGGTTCGCGTCTTCCCGCCATTTACGCACAGCGTGTTTTGCTTTTCACGATTTTGTTGTCAGTTTACTAGCGCGTGCCGCGTGCCGTGCACGTGCAAGTTTCGCGTGCCTCCCCTGCACCAGTGCCAACCTCAACCCTCACAATCAAAACGGTCAGTAAACCCATAAAAACGACAACCTAAACCAAGCGCTTAAATAAAACAAATGAATAATAAAAATCGTAATTCATTTGTTTTGTAAAATTCGACTAAATACGAACAAACAAATGAACGATTATTATATGAAATTCACTTGTTTTACATTGCACATTATATTCATATTCAAATACGTGTAAAAATAATGTAAAAACATATTCGTAAAGTGATAATTTTATGTGTAAATATGAATATTGACATAGGTCGTATTAGGACGATGACAAATGCGTACGTTGTTTTCGTATGTGCATTAATGTTACAAAATTTTTCTCTCATCCTGTTTCTATTCACACAATCTTGTTGATAATATTGCAACAAAAATCTTAGATCTAGAAAGATCACGTATCCGATTTGCATCGGACAATGGATACATTTAGTACATTGTAAAGGTCAATTGCGCCTTTCTTTTTGGCAATGCTAGTTAGCAACAGATATTCTTCCCCAATGCCAAGTATTGATTATGCATTGGCATTAACTTGGCACAACAATTGTTTTCGCGACACTGTCAATATTTCGTCCAATCGTCAAAAGCGATCATATCCTCAATGAGTATGACCCAACGTTGCACCTACGGGTCAAACGATCGCGTCGCCTACGATTACATTAATTTGAATATTCGGGGATAAATTCGTTGAGTGGCGAATTCGCGCTGATAAGATCGAACGGGATGTGAGCTGTTAAATGTGATAGAATTGACTCAATTTTTATTGCAACTCCGTGCAATTATTCTATATAAGATAATGATGCACGCGAATATAAATCAATGGACGACCAAAAAATGACACGAACCACATAATACAGCATCCCACTGAAGGAAATAATGTTTAATTCCGCGATGATTTCATGGATGACACGGCTACGTAATCTGATGATTATGAATTTATTTAATCATCGAACGATTACTCGATGGATCGTTAATCTTGGTATTACATAATTAAACGATTTAATTATTCATTATTCATTATTGTGGAATATGCACATATTCATATATAATACTTGGCACTGTGGTTGAGTACTTGACGTTTATGGGTTAAGTTACTTGATCTATATATTCGTAACACAAAAGAGTTATATATTCGATGGATAATAAATCATATTTGTTATTATAATATATTATACATAACTTTTCTATTGAATAAATATATATTTTACATCCTAATTTTGGTGAGAATTATGAGGTTCGATAATAAGATGCATTATACACTTGTGCCAGCGGTTTTTACATTTTTTGAAGCACTTCTGGAACGCAGTTTCCAGTATAATATTTAGCTCGTTAAGCGATTTTGTCTTTATGTCCTTAATATCAATAAACCTTGTCTTTTAATGTTATTTTTCATCTTTGAAAATACAAATAATTCGCATGGGACCATGATTAGCGAATACAGAGGCTGGTACGTCATAACTGTATCCATTTTGTCCACAAGTAAAATATTACCGAGCATATCAAAACATGTGAAACCTTTTCGACAGCCAAAAATAAAGTAATCGTCCAATATGGCTATCAATGTCAAGATACGTCAAGGTACCAATCCAACAACAAAAATTGTGACAATTAAGCAAATACGGTCCGCGGAAATTCAGCATATTTTTGTACAATAAAAAGTTTACACTAAGTCCTCTAGCATATCTTTGGTTTTTTTCTTAACTTTCGTTGAGTCGATCTATTCCATTTTTTTATATTTTATTCTGGATATCAATAGTCAATTATAAGACTTATTTACGTTCTCAAAAAAAATAATCAATCTAGCGTGAGGGGCGATTGAATAAACGTCCAGAATGAAGGCCGGACTTCCTATCGCAAGTATCGCAAAGAAATATATTAGCCTTCTTTTTCTTAGGGTATCACGATTCGAGCACACCAAACTTTTTTTTGGGTTTTGCTATATGTTAAATGGAGAGTTCCATTTAATGGTTGTACAATCAGTTGTCTATTTTTTTTTTGAGTCGTGAAGCGATTACATATTCTTATATTTTGATATTAATCCACTTTCCCTCATTTCTGAGGATCGTGACCATGTGCTGATTTCCCCTTATGGAGGACCATGGACATGGTTTTCATGGGAATATATAGTGCAGTGGTTTCCCGTTGCCTTCTGCACCGCAGTGATTTTTTATACTGAAGAGCGCCTGCTGCCCGCTTCCCAGCTTATATTTTTGACAATTATTTTTTTGTGAAAATGAAAGTCTATAGACACCCGGATATGGGCTTTTCATTAGCATGAAATTGCTACACCATTGCTGATGGCAGATATACTAAGAAGTGTTTCTTCCTAGTCACACGCTTGGAAGGTTTGGAACTAGGTTTTCCCTTTTGTGGACATACCGCGGCGTCCATCTCCGTCTGTATGTGCTTTTTTTTTAACCCTCATGGGGGTAAGTCAGGGTGTTTGCCAGTTGCAGGGGTTATTGCTCTCTCTGTCAAATTCCTCCAGCTCATCGCCTTTATGTGGAGTGAGGATGACTCCGTCAAACCCTCTTCGTGGGCATTCATTTGCTATATTACGTCTATAACACCGTCCATATGGCCAGATTATGCGATCCATTTCCGTCTGTATGCCATTTTTAGAGAGTTTTTCTTCTCCTGGTCTTTATCGGGTTTCGACGTCCTAGCATACGCATCTGAATTTTGGGATTTGACAAAACAAGATGAAGGACAATTGTATACCCTGGAGAGGAGAATTCTGAGACGAATATTTGGGCTGTTCACGTGTTAAGGATGCGGGACAGTCAGCCGCCGAAAAGGCTTATAGTTAACAAGCTTTCCTGTCCCCGGAGGAAAGAAATACCAAGGCTGAGGTGGTTGGATTGTGTACAGAGGGATACTGCATCATTGAAACTTACAGGAAGATGGAGCGACGTAGTGGCAGATCTGATAAAATGGAGAAGGGTATTGGATAAGGCCAGGGGTCTACAATAGGGCGCCTATGATAATGATGTTGATTATCGTACCACTGAGGTAACAATTCCTATTTAGAAGTTCCCAAGCAAACTGGATTTTATAAAATTAGTCGGAGAATATAAGGAAAAATTTTATTTCTGGACAGATTATAGATGTAAAACTATTCTTTCGCATCTTAAATAATTCCTATATTTTTTGCGACCCGTAAAAATGAGCTTTGACGACTTCCTTCTAATCGCGCCAAAAATAATATTTTTCAACTGTTTTTTTTATAATTCTTCCATTTTAGAATACAATTTAATTGTCGGAAAATGATTTTATCTCTTATAGAATATTTACATAGTGCAGTGGATCTGCTAGTATAAAAAGGATGTCCAATACCGGTGGATAATGGACCCCAAAAGGTTAATTATATGAGGGTTTAAAAAGGGAAAATTTTAATGTTTTGCTCTGGAAGCAGTTCTGACCACAATCCTATGGAGTACTATAAGATCCTAGGGTCAATTATTTGAAAAAAAACTACACGAAAACAATTGACCAACGTAAAAAGGCTAAATGAAAATATAGTCAACACTTCTATAACGTTTTCTGTAAAAACCTGTTTTCTACAAAATTCAAAATTTTTTAAGGTTAATTTAGACATTTCGTAAATCTATAAAATAAAGGTCAATGCTCTTTGGTTGACATGGAGTTATGTAAAAAGCAGGGATTTAAGGGAAACACTATAGGAGGGCTGACTGTAGTTGGTTAGGAAAGAACGAAAGACACTGGAATCTTTTTTTACTTATGATTTCAACCAAGAACGAGCTTTAAAACTCCAATGGAACCTGCAGATTTGTATGACTGGATCGAGAGTCGAGTGTAATTCAAGAATTTATCAATTATTTTTATTTATCTCCCCCAGAGAGGATAAAAAACTTAATGAAAAGGATTTTTTCTTGGTTACATATTGTCACTATGTTTGAATGAGAATCTTGTTTCACTTTTTTATTTATTTTGTTATATAAATATGTATTTTTATTTCAGATATCTTTCATTATAGTGATATACCGAGTGATTGTTGAATTCATTCAGTGGTAGTGACTGTGAAACTCTTGTGATTTCGTGCATATTGGGATTACTGAATCAATCATCATGACAGAACTCCAAGGATCGGATCCCGCCTCCACCACCAATGGTGTCAGCAGCCAGAACGCAGGTAAATTATAATGTCTATGTGTTAAATTGTATCGATCGTATATGGGCCAATGTCAGTAATTGAGTATATATTGTTATCGTTCATCAATCCTAATCTCGCGTGACAATATTGGTCTTATTATGTCCCAGGATAACCGCGCTCCCATAAATTAATCAATTTCTATATGAAGTTGATCGCCCACATCTCATCAGACAGCAATTATGTCAATAAGGCTTGGGTACTTAGATTAATTCGTATTTTTTTACGTTGTGGTAGGCAAGACAACTGGTCCACAATTAAATACCATATGTATTATTAATATGAGGGGAGGATAAATGCGCATTTAGGTTTAATTGAATTTTTTTCGTGTAGATATAATGCAGGGGGAAGACTCACTGCAAATATACTCCCCTTTTATTGTTCATACATTAAATCATGTTGTAATGTAATATCGTGAGCATTCATGTAATGCGTAGCTTATGCCATTTTTATCACATGAACACATTAAATTTTAGATTATTTTCGTGGCCTTCGAATGTTTGCAATGTGTTTCTCGATCGAGTGTTTGATCTTGATTTTCCGAGAACGTATACACCTGTTAATTATCGAGATTTTTTTCGACTGTAAACACTGGCGATCCTCCGACGCGTCACGGGTTCACAGCCGACAATTGGCAAATGTTGTTCTGTGATTCATCTTTTGGCTAACTGCATCCGCATATTGCCGTAGGCGTTGTCTAAATCCGACGTGGACTAGCTAGAGGTGGAGATTTTGTCATTTCGAAATCGAGAATTATACACAAAACTATGTGACAGCGGAAATTTTTTGATCGCAGACATGGACGATAATTTTTTGCATCAGGACCGCGCAATTAAAAAAATACACATTTTGACAGCGCATGTTGAGCGTCATTCTATCAACATAAACTGTTATATTATTAGTATATATTAAAATATTTAGATTTATCATCATATAATAAATATATACTATTCATAATAACGCATTACGTTTATACATATTATAGAATGAAATTATTTTAATAAACGTCATTAAACGTCAAACGTCAATGGCGGCCATCTTAAAAACAAATGAATATCATTTATTTTTTAATGGCGCTTCGGTTTGAATCGTCTCATCGCAATTCTTTGCGAATTTTCTGGTAATTTTCGATATATTTATGATTTTTGGACGCAGTAAAAAATGTCGACACGTAGAGGGGGGCAAAAACATGCTTTCGCTAGGCACAGTGCCCTAAAAATAGTAGCTCAAGACCGAAATAATAATAAGACAGTTCACACATGCGAGAATCGACTCGTCTATCCACCTGTAATCGCATACGATTCGTAGATCTTCTAGATCATGAAAAAATGTATTCTGGATGCAATATAGGGATCGAACGAGTGCACCGGACATTAAACCGTGTCATATAAACTGTTGTGCTTAATCATTCTGACCCAAATCCAGTGCACTTGTCAAATGAGTTGATAGTAGTGTACAAACGTGCTGAAAGCAATACGTAAATGCATGCATAATCGTTTGTGATTTTGCAATAAACACACATTTAAAATGCATAACGAACGCTGTTATAAATGTGACTGTTGAGCAAAACTAACATTTAAAAAAAATATTTATTTATCTAGGAATAATATTGACTTCTGTTATCTTTTTATATTTATTTGTATTCATTATACCTTTAACGATGTACAGGGGGTCTAAATTTCTGTCGCGGATCATCATATCACGATAAAGAACGAATGCTTTATGGTTTGTATCATCTGAGCTCATGAGTCTTTTCTTCGGCATACCCTAAGCCTCTTATCTAATCTAAACATGTTTGAATTAGTAAAAAATAAAAAAACGACTCTTTTCTAACAAGAATCTATCCAAATTTGTGATATTTCGCAAAAATTAATACTATCTGCTTTCATTTTCTAGACGAAGAATGGTTTTTTCTCAGGATTCTCTAGATTTGTGCTAAAAAAATACACAGCATTCAATTTTTACTAATTTATAGTAATACGGTTCCGGTTCAATTAATATATATATATCGGTTCGATTCCGTTTTAACCGTTTGGACGCCACGCCGTACAGGCGCGAGAAATCGGTCTAACCACCAGCGCCACGCCGTACAGGTACGGGAACGCTACTACGAATTTATCTATGAATAAATAATGGTGGCGTACAATAAAACTCCATATAATTGGCGTGGCGATTAAAGGGTTAATAACGGTTTTCGGTTCAGCACCAAGTCGTTGTCGTTGTCATAAATTATTCCAATTTAAATTCGGTTGTATGAAAATACGGTATTAATAATGAATTTGTATCGGCGACTGATTTAAATATATTAAATAATTTAATATTATAGAAAATGTTTTGCGAGATGGACGACAAAAAAGTTGTTAAGACTCGTGATACGTTTTGACAAGCGTACAAAATGGCGAATTTGTAATTCATTTGTTTTGTATTAATATTATAGCAATTCGTTTGTTTTATTATTCGGCCATTTTGAATCATTGAGATTTTTTTATCCGTGAACAATCCGAAACTGTTGTATAAAAGAATATTTGCCCAAAAATATTTTTAAGAGAAACCAATATTCCGGATATATTATTATATGTCGAATGTAAAGTTGATACTCTATTTTCGACGTAATCCTTAATCTATAAGTATTATATAACATGTAGCTCTACAAAAGCACCAATCCATCCAAACAGGGATGATCAATATTATCACATTATTTTATTTTCAATTAAAATCAATCATATTTCATATTTTTAATGTATAAAATAACAATATATCATCGAAATCAATTGTTGGATATATTTTTTTCATATTTTCTTATTCTTACGATCATCAATCTAATCGTTCCATAACTTGCCGAGTCATACTGCCGAAATTAAAGTCGAGAGCTTTTATGGTTCCAAAGCCCTTTTGATTTATCTAAACAGGCGCTAGGACCATATTTCACTCGTTCTGTCGGTGGACCGTAAAAAAGATATCAAAATTGTCTGTGCTTTGAAACGGTAATGGCCGGATACGTTGCGTCTTGGACCATCGACTATAATAGAATATTAAGCCGCGCGTAATACAAATAAAATTATTGACACAATCAGCCATTATCGTTGAAAATTTATTTGAAAAACTAATTTGAAAATTGAGAAATGAATTAACATTGTCTATGGATATACGGAAGTTGATGATACACAACATTTTCTTATCTATTATTTCATATGTAAATATTTAACGACGCGTCTTATCGCCGTCATCTCTTATTCTTCTTCATTTTTTTAACGAAAATATTTTTATATTGCTCATTGTTTTAAAATAAATTCAATATAATATCAGAATGCATTCTCTATGCATTGCGAAAATTGATAACGAAATAACTCGTAAAGATATATATATTTAAATGTAGACAATAGACTATTATTCTGCATTGTTTTATACGTAAAATATTTTTTTATTCTCAAACAAGAAATTTTGCAGCATTTTATTTTTATTTGCCGAGGAAAGAAGCCATTAGCTCGATGAATAGAAACCATTAAGCCAAGAGTATCTTATGAAAATATCTATTTTGGCTCATCATTGTTGAGAATATCGTTTTAAGATGTGGCTTTTTTATATGAAATAATCTTAAACATGCTTATCTATAATATTCAGAATATTTTCATATAAGAAAGTATATATATATATTATTATATGCACACTTTGAATGCCATAGATTTTCATAAATATCGTCACGAATGAATTTAAAAAGTAATTTGTCGAGTACATTTATTCAAAATCTCGAAAGTGGTATATAGAAGACAGCTGATGAATTGCCTTGAAAGATCGTGAGAATAATTCTATGAACGTTTGTCCAATACAAATACCGTCCATTTACAGATCCATAAGCAATATTTGTTTTCAAAGCAATTATTTTCAAAGCGGTAAAAGTGAACCGTACCTTAAAATCAATTGCCATAGGTTCTACTTTATCGATATTGATTAATGACTCATTGCTGACCTCAATCGAGGACATCTAGTGTTCGCTATCGAGGCTGATGTCTAATCTATTTAGTTTTGTGATTAATATATGTATCACATTGTTAAGGGATGTTTTTGTACCTGGTACCAATTTATTATTTTTATTAAATAAAAAATGGGATTTTAATGGGACTCAAAACGGTCTATGCGACTGGCGTAATGGTCTAAATTTCGGCCTTGGCCTCCAATTTTGAGGATTTCTTTTATCTACCCCATACAAAAATTTGCCTTGAAATATTGCTCCACTTAATTAATTTTTAGATAAATTAATTTTCCTATTTTTTGTTCACAATCAATAGATTTATTTTATGAAATATAAAAAAAAAACATCGATTTTATTGCAAAATCATGTTAGGGCGTTGTTATTTAAAAAAATATATATTTATAAATCTATTTACGGGTCGAAACAGCTTTTTTTTCTTAGGACCGACTTAAGGGCAACACTATAATATATTATCTTTTCTTTCTATTAATATATATTTTAATTTATCATAAAACTGAATATCCGCATGCGGATTAATAAAAAACAAGAATTAGTTCGGAGATATATATATGAATATTATAAATTAATGCCGTGCGCAATTGCTGTTTAGGCCAAGCCGACTAATTAAAAAAAAACAATGGACATGACATTTGACACATTAAATCCTAACCTTAAAAATGTTATATTTTATTTTATGTATCATTGATTACAATGAAAATATTAATAGGTATATTGCATCATGTCAAACGGCGGTTTTCATAAAAAAATGCAGAGATAATTTATTCGCCGTACTTTGTATAAAAAAACTAACCTCAAATATCAATTAATAAATGCAGATTTATTTAAATATTGAAACCACTTAACGCAGTATTGGCACATGTATATATTTAACAAGACATCTCTTGAAAATAAATCATTATGAGTCATTTGAGCAAAAAAAACTTATTATCAAGAAAAATACGGTAAATGCGATCAGAACGTTACACTGAATGAGCCTTATGTTTTAGGAGAGCTTTTTATTTGTTAGGTAGCATAAATTTAATCGATATGTATATACGAGGCTCGTCCACAAAGTAAATTTCCCTGGGGTCGTATACAAAAACAAAACACATTTTCATGAAAATATTTATTGAAACAGATACAGCAAGTTTTCAGCTATTTTTTAACCATATTCGCCACCGGAATTGAAACATTTATCATACCGTGGGACCGACTTTTGAATACTTGTGTCGTTAAAGTTTGCCTCCTGGGATTCATATTATATTCATAAACAACATCAGGTGCTCTGTGATAATTTCGTGCAATACGGTGCGGGAAATCTGCGGAAAATGACTACTGAGTTCCGTTATAGTTAAGCTACTATTCTCCATAATGCGTTTCCGCACAAGCTTCACAGGGTCTTCTGTAATGATGAGTGGCGGATCAGCGGGAGCTGGAATGAGAGGCTCCATCTTCAACAGCTGAAACGATGCTACTGTAAGAACAACGGAAGTGCCGTTCTCGCAATATAAGGTTTGCTAACCATGGAACGAGTGGGAAATTTACTTTGTGGACGCGCTTGGTATCATTGGTTCTTAAATAAATTTTAATTGAGCCAGAAAATCAGAAATATATGTATTTACTTGGCGTTCCTCTCTAAATGTAGATGTCATTGGTATTTTACAAAAATACTCTCTGAATATTGTGTGAATTGAAATAGCAACTTTGTCCTCTTTTGGTCCTAAATGCTCCTGGGACCTTCATTGCCCCAATTTGCCCTAATACCCCTCAGAGAGCTAGGGTGCTCACAACGGGAATATTTTATGTATATGGGACTGATCCCTTTGTTGTTATTCCTTAAGATGGGGTCTATTGTGGACCCCAAGTTTATGATTTTTCGGGAATAACTCTTTTAATATAAATCTTACATGTCACTAACTGTTTGTATTTATCTAAAAAAGTCTAAGGAATAAATGTTTTAAATAATCATTTAGCTTTATTGACGGAAATTTCGAAAAAAAAATAATAAAAAACATCAATATTCGCTTCTGTTGCCACGGGCCCGATGTTTTTTCTCGCTTCCATCCGGTATGATATGCCAAGTGCGAGTGAGACGTACTAGTGACGCGTGTGATCGCCGAGTGCGCTTGTTATTTACGCGTCATATATATTATAAAGCACATCATGAATAACTATTTTTATTCTTAGTTTTAAAATAATGACAGGATCACCCTACTAATAGATGACAATACAAGTAAACCCTTTGAGAGGGCAGATCCTTCTTGAATCATATTCGGGTTTATGTCTCCCATTACCCCAAATATTATTCTTGCTTTCCTCCCACGTTACAGGTCTAAAAAGATGATCACTTGGGGTAATGTCCAGAGAATATGGTGGTTGAGGAAGAAGTTCCCAAGGAAATCCATCGATTTTTCTATGATCTTTTTCGAAACGTGTGGGCGAACGTTGTCCTGGTATACAATTACCCTTCCTCTGTTTAAAGAAGTTAAAGGGGTGGGCTTTTTAAGGTCAGAGCCTCTTTCAAACGATTCAACTGAGCACATTACGTGTGCGTTGTAATTGTCTACCCATAATCCAACAGTTTATAATGAATCACGCCCTTTATATCCCACCAAATGCATTACATTATTATCTTAGGGTGTAATCCTGTTCTTGGGGTTCCTACCCTATATCTTCTGAATACAACCGACATTCAATTTCTTCACAAGGAGCGGAAGCTTCTGGAAACCATCAAAACATGTCAAATTGAGGACTCATCATTCATAAGTTAAAGTATCGCCTTCTGAAGACCATCTTAGTAGGAAGGGAGGCAAAGTAGAAGGTAAACGGTGGTTGGGAAGAAAGAAACTGTTGTGTCTCCGCCATATTTGAAATCGAATCGGATTGTTCCAGCTCGCCAAAAACAATCAATTATATGGAGAAAAAACAAGGACATGTATATCCCCTACGTCCGGAAATGGAGAAGACACCTAAACAAGATGATAAAAAAACGCAAAGATTTATGGAACGATCTGATATAATGCAAATGGCATCTTCATCATCCGACTTAGTTGGGATTATAAAGGTATTGCAAGATATCAGAGTTTATATGAACAATCAATAGTACTTCAAACTCGTTACTTCAGATGTGGCCTGTTTCTTTTATTCTTCAAGTATAAATATTGCATGAGTTTCACATTTTGATTACACAACACGTCTATGGCGACGTTTACAGGATGTAACGTTGATATTGTAAAAGAGATCAGATGATGTTTATCATATGTATAGGTGATATAAATGGCTCACTATGAATATGAATATGGATATAGATTAACCCTTTTATAAACCGTTGAATTTTAAATAGGTTGTACATAAATACATGTTTATTTTTAAAATAATTTAGAAACATCCTTTTTCAGTAAGGAAATATATTATTACGTTGAAAATAGATGATTATTAAATTCGTGCTTTTATTAATCAGCTAGGAAGAAATTAATAAAATTTGAATAGCTTTCAATTTATTCTACCTTTCTGCAAATTGTCCGCTAATTAACATGTCCTGGATGAGGAATGGCTTCGTGCCACATTGAATTATGAAACGTAATTGAAGTATATTTGCGCGCAAACAACTGTGCCATTTGGTCCCGTCGACTGCTGAAAATTACAACCTCCTGAAATTTACGTAGTTACAGCCCTGGGCATCAAAATTCCATGTCGATTGACATTTCTGAAATTGCGCCGCAATGTCGCAATTATCTGAGCACGAGAAGGTTAATTTCAATAAAAAAAATTGCCAGACACGGTCACGGAACAGGAGAGGTGACTCTCTCGAGGATATCGGATCCAGAACGTTTTAACCTTCCGAGTAGAACGGGTTCAACCGGTCTGGAACAATGGAGTCTGAGTGAAAACAAAGGCGGTGCACTACGGATCACGTAACTCTTTGTTTTAATACTTTACCATGTATTCACATATTGCAATACGGAAAATTCCTCGTTTTTACTACCCTACCTTCTTATCTTTGTCGTGAAGAAGGTACATCTATCTACTTCGGCATTAAAGACCACGTAAGCGAGTACATGCACTCTTTATAACCTCTGGAGATAATCCTGAAATTACAAATAGATTCTGCTAAGTTCCATTATTGATACTTTCAAGTGTGACCCACATACGTAACATAATTAAAGATTAACATCGACCTACTACTGAATTTTTTTGATGATATGTCCTGATGCAGAATATCGCTCGATCACATATGGTCTTCCTGTGATAATTTCTTCAATCCATGACTTGAGTTCGATCTCTAGAACGTTTTAATACGCATTTGAAATTAAATTATTTTCAGACCACACACACACACCTATATAGATATTCACAGGCATACATAAGCACATCTGCCCAAAACGAGTCTCAAGTA
>JAGXCT010036831.1:0-37161 GCA_022495035.1 Philopotamus ludificatus
CTCAACCATGATGTCATGACTGTGATGGACGTTCTCCAGGTTATCTTGGCTCTTCAAATACGAGTCAGGTCGCCAACCAAAGCCTGAGAGCCGAGCTGTCACGCGCGGATTATAACGAAGAAGATGAAAGGGTCATACATTTATATGAATTAGTTCCTTATCGATTTATGACTATTTGGTTTACTCTCTAAAATTTAAATTTAAACCTAACAATTTGGTTTTAGCAATCATATTTATTCCCTTACCTGAATTGCGGGATTTTCTTTTGTGTGTCCGTCCGGTATATGGAATAATATACACGGCTGAACACATCCGCTGATTTCAGAAGCTGGCTTATATGGTACATCGACTTTGAAGAAACCTCTTCGCTGCAACTGAATAATGGCACCTTTTTTCAGACCAGCTAATTCCGGATCACCGATCATAGCCACCTCGGCCTGGATATTTAAAATAAATTATAACATCAAATGAATAATTTTAACATATCCGATTGGAAAACGCTACTCACTCTGGTGTCGTGACCGATGTACTGTTTGAAATCCTCGTCTTTACCCAATACTCCTTTGGAAATGATATGATCGAAGTAAACGCAGAACGTCGGCGTAAACTCCACGGCTGGAGCATCAGCTAACCACGTCAGCTTCACCGTTTTCTTATAATCTTTATCATCCAAATTTGATGAAGCATCTACTGATGTGACGGTACCGTCTGAAGACCTGTTTTACAATTTAATTGCATTATTATTGAATAATTAATATAAGACGCAATCGATTAATTGATTATAAATACATACTTGTGAATTTTTTCAATCTTAATATTTCCCCAATTGATGAAAGTTGCATTCTCTCCTTCTTTAAGTGTTTTAGCATCGACTTGATCAATGAGCACTTTGGGTCCAGTCCACGTGACTTTGTTACCGACATCAGCATTTTTAGGATGACACGGAACAGTTAGTGATTCATATTTTCCCACATTTTTTATATTTACGGGGACTGGTTCCGGAGATTTTTCGAGCGCTGTATAACGAGGCGCAATAGGATCTATCACCTAAATTTAAAATATAAAATTATCATAAATGATTTGATTTATTTATGCGATTGATTCTTACCTTTTTATTAAACGCCCATATTTTGTCCCATTCCATAAATACGACCGAGCGAGACGATCCTTGTGCAATTATGAACTGCTTCAAGCCTTCCACGGTCATACCACGACGTAAAACACCACGGACGGTTGGAAAACGAGCATCATCCCTTAAATAAATAAAAACACATGTAATTTTATCCAATAAATATTTAAAACAATTTTTTTAAGTGACATACCATCCATCTACTAAGCCTTCTTCGACAAACCACGTCAATTTTCTTTTGGATAAAACGGTATTTGTCATGCTCAATCTGTAAATTATAACAGTTAAGATAAATACGTACAAAACGTAAAAATAATTAATTTCAAATATTAATTAACCTGCTGTATTCCCAGATGTATGGTTTACGCAGTTTCAAAGCGTCGATGAACCAATAGAATTGTGGATCTCTGTCATGGTACTCCATCGTTCGTAATACATGCGTTACATCCTCGATTGAATCGACAATAGGACAAGCAAAATCATATGTCGGATATACTCTTTAATAAATAAAAAAATGATAAGATTATCGATTATTTTCATTTAATTGCAGATTATTCGGATAGTCATACTTGTATTGGGTTCCGGTTCTTGGATGAGGTTCAGGCTTACAGCGGTAAATTGTCGGGTCTCTCATGCAGCCGTTCAACGATTGCATATCGATTTTTGCACGCACACAGCATTTTTTTCCGATGTCCGACCCCAATTT
Source organism: Philopotamus ludificatus (assembly GCA_022495035.1). Taxonomy (NCBI): domain Eukaryota; kingdom Metazoa; phylum Arthropoda; class Insecta; order Trichoptera; family Philopotamidae; genus Philopotamus; species Philopotamus ludificatus. The sequence goes on from JAGXCT010036831.1 coordinate 1,836, forward strand.
CATTTCGTTCCACATCTTTAAATTTTTTTCTATGGCTAGAATAAATTATATATATATTATTAATTCAATAATATATTATTTTATATTTAATTATACGTACAATTGTCTCTATTAGAACTGTTTATCTTTTGCTCTCTTTCGGATTTCATGTCTTCGGCTGCCGTATCGTCGACGAATGCCTTCTGTTCTTTGATAAGACGTTCACACATATCCAACATGAGATCAAAATATTGAGAAGTGTGCGTGAAAATATCAGGCTTGATGTCCAACATCTCGATATCTTCTAGTATTACCTGAAATAATAATTTTAAATTATTTCAATCAATAAATAAAACCTTACGATATTTATACATAAATAATTATTACTTTTTCGAAATGGACATTTTCTTTAGCTGGATTTGTGTCGTCGAATCTCATGATTAACTTTCCATTGAATGCTTGTTGATAGTATTGATTCAAAAGAGCAGCTTTAGCGTGACCGATATGAAGATATCCCGAAGCCTCTGGAGGGAATCGAACGATTACTTTTCCCATTTCGGCGCCGGGTAGATCTACAAATTTTCCTTCTTGTAAGCGTGATCCCGTCTCGGAAATTGATGCATTTGCAGAGCTTTGAGAACTAAAATCATACAATTTTTAATAAATTAAAACATAACATAAAAACAATTCTGAGAATAAACTTTTAAATATTATTTAACCTGTTATTTTCTGCTTTGGGTTTAGCCTGTGCATTTTTCTGCAAATTTTTGATTCCTTTTAATACGCATGTTTGATTACCAATGAGGTTCATCCACCGTGTGACGTTTTTAAAATTCGTCTTATTCGATAACGATACATAAGCTGGGACATCTATAATAAAATATTATCAATAGTATACGATGTAATAAATATATTCATATGGTGCAATAAACCATTTTGATTGTGCACCAATGATCTTACCATGCAAAACACCGAAAACTGCTAAATCTGCAATTGTTAATTTATTTGCCACCAAATACGTCAGAGTTTGCAAAACTTTATCCAAATATTGTAACAAATCTTTTAAATCGGTGTGTACAATTGTTGAATAAGACAACCAGTGATCGATGACAATTCGATCTGCAGCTGAGTCTCCGGCAATCTGAGCAGTTTTTGCTAGTATTCGTAACAGATCATTCTGTGTTTCATAAGATTTCATTGATCCATCCTTGAATTTGACTGAGTTTTCAGAACCCCATATTATTTTTATGGGAAAATTATTACCGGCAACTAATTCGCATGCTAAAACGCCAGCTGAAAAGTATAATAAATTAATTGTAGCTTGAAAGGATTATTTAAAAATAGACATAACCTAGCTCTGATATTTTAAATTGATAAATGAAATATGTATGATAAAAGATTCAGTGAAATCAATTAAATTATACCGATTGGTGGATTAGCTGAGTTGCAGTGGACTTCCATGATGCAATATGCGGCCTAAGACACCGGCACGTCAGGGGATGCAATTCCACCTGGCGTCGGTGATGCCAGATAAAAAAATATTAAGAACTGTCAAAATATTTTTTTTTTCATTTGAATCAAATTATTATCATATTCAGTTAATTTATTCATTGGTATTAATTATCCCAAACAAACAAATTATATGTATAAGTTGTTAATTAAACATTATTTTAATATTGAGTCATAGACCATGAAAAATATTTATATGTACATTAGAAATCCTACTAATAGATACAATAAAACTGAATATTTTTAGTATAAATGAATGGAATTTATTAGTTTCAATATATTTTATAAATCATTCTGCCGGAAAAAAATATTTTATCATGAGTATAATTTCTTATGTGCACCTATTATTTGTTCAGATGTATTAAAACTTTGGATATTTTCTATAGTCTTGATCAGATTTTTTTTAATTTATAATACATAAGAACTTGCTATAATTGACCTATTTATTATCAAAACAATTTATAGTGATTTATTGGAGCAAAGTAACCCACATTTATTAAAAATATGCAGTGCACTTCTAGAGGCAATTTATTACGATAAATTGCAAATATAAAAGAATTAAATTAATTTCAGTATGATATTACTACTAATTTTTGTAGTGTCAAAAATATTTGGTCCAAATCAGATCATCACTGACCATCCGCCGGTTGGGTATGGTTTGACGTCGTTGTCAGTTCATCAAATTCGTAGCGTCTGGACGTCTCGCAGGTGATCTTCGGCTTTGGCCGGCCCTCTGGAAACATGGTATGTCGAATATTACAAGACCACAATATTGTTATATTATTTATTTACCAATATACTTTACAGTTTATTATGGGTTATGTTATGATTTTTTTTAAATGATTTTGAGTTGTCTTGTTTGTATATTATTATTTAGATTATGTTTTTTATTTGAATTTTATTCACTCAAGTGATTAGAAATCATTTTACATGGTAATCATTTAACTTTCCATATTTGATACTTTACGCCTCAAATTTGAATTAAAGTTTACATTTATTAAATTATACCGTCAGTACTACAGAAGGTATCTCTACCTAAACTGATAGAATTATTCTTTAATATTTTGAAAATAATATAATTTGTGAATAAAAAAAGAAACAAAAAAAGAAAATTAAAAATAATGGAAAATGTTTCCGTTTTTAGAATAATAAAAAAATAATAATAGAAATTTTTAAGATAAATTTTTCATTTATTTTTTTAGACATTTTTGGTTTTTTCTTTTATTTTTTACAGTTTATGATTTCATCATAAATATCATTCATAAAATGTTTATTAACCTACATATTTGAATGATTTCATTAAAATGGAGAGAGGAAAATCGCATGGAAGGGGAGCAAAGGGGAAGATTGCTCAGTATCCGACGGATCTATTTGCTTTGGGCTCGAAGAGTACTGCAGTTTTGAATAGGGATGATCCGAAAAGATCACTACATAGCAAGTCTACACCATCAGGTATTTTATCGAGACGCTGTTTAACACTAACTCCTAGGTTTTTATTTAGAACATTCAAATACATAACGTATATAATTTTTATTCATCGTAGCATCTTCTTCCGAACGAAAACGAGAAGGTCCAAGCACATCTTCTCAGCCGACTAAAAAACCTAAATTAGGATCATTGGCAGGATCGTCAGGAGAATCAAGTTCTACTCTTGATATCGATCCTGCAGATTTAGTACCATCAGTATTAAGTGCTTACGATTCTCATAATATTGAAAAATTGGTATGTATTAATATATTTAGTATATTTCTTTATTAATTTACTTAATAAAAAAAACAATATTCCAGATGAGCTTGCTTGTTGGAGCTATCAAATTACTAAAGACACAGAGATGGAAACCCGATTTGGTCTTATGTCACAGTCTCATATACCTCGCAAAGTTACGGCCGTCCATATTCGGAAGTGAAGCCGTTATGCAAGCATTGTGCGGGTTACTTAAACGGGAACAAGGAACCGCATTTAAAAGTAAGGGAAATCCCCTCGTATTTGTTTTAGCCTGCAACCTATTATACGCAGGACATAAAGATAACAAATCATGGCCAGATACGTTTATTAAGGTATATATTAATTTTTAAAATAGTATATGTAAGATACAGATATTATTTACAATATAATTTTAGGTTTACATTGAAGATGCACTCAATGAACGTTGGTGGGTTGATTGTGCATGGTGCAAATGTTTCGTCGAAAATATTACGACAGCTTTTGTGACGATTGTTCCTGAACCCCATTTGATGCCCAATGATAATAATACACTTGGTATATATATTTTTTATGTGCATTTAATTTTAATCGTAAAAATTGATTATTTGTAATTATATTCAATATTAGGTACTTTATCGCCATCTGGATCTCCTTTACTGGGCGCAAATGAGGAAGAAAACGATTTGGCGGATATGGACTTTATAATATCTCCTAAGTACTAATTATTTTGTTATATAAATGGTTGATTTACTTTAATATAACAATCTTTATAATAATTTCTGTGGTTTTAGATATAATAACAGTTTTGAATCCGTCGAAGCAATGGTTTTGGAGGCAATTAAGGAATTACTTGGTAGAAGAGCAGCACCGGATTCTATAGGAAAAGGATTCCTCAAATTGTTGGCTGCTACATCTGGATTTCCCGAAGTATGTATACACTTAAATAATTATACAGTCAACGCTCCTGTAACGCCAAGAGATAGGGACTTATGAATTAATATTTTTCCACCTCTTGGCGCATCTAAGCTTCTGGCACCTGTGTGCGCTGCACAATCTGGGCATATGGACGGGGAATACTCTGCTTGTCTGGACACAGTGGGTAGAGTAAAATCCGATACCAACAATAGTAAAAGATACATGTCCAATGCCACCAATAGCCAAGAGAAGGAAACTTCTTATAAAAAAAAGGCATTCCAGACAGGTACATTTATGAGACCCAGATTCCTTTGGCCTTGACTACTATTCGAGAGTCTGGTTGAGTGAGTGCCTCATAACTGGCAAATGATAATGATATACATAGATATATCCATTAATACGAGTATGTAACAAACATTAATTACTATTTTTATTGTTTTATTTAAGATCCGATTTATAGCTGCTTGTCGACTAGAGACATGGTTACATTCGGGAAAGCTGTGGAGACCGGCACAAGAATTGCTAGCATATTTAGTGACAAATATATCGAGTGTTGCGCCCCGAGATCAAGAGGTTCTCGCTCAATTAGTAAAAATGAGATTAAAAACAAAGCCATTAGTCAACGCTTACCTCAGTTGTTTACGGTGAATATATATTATTTTTTTCACTATGTAAAAATATGTTAATAATATCAATTTAATTATTATTAGCGAGATGGTGACGATATCGCCGACTATATTGCGTAGCGTCGTGATGCACACGATTTACAATGAACTATCAAACGTTCGCAATCCGAATAGCATGGCTGCTATTGCTTCGTTGATCCAAGCGCAACCGCAGGCCGTATCGCAAGCGATGGCTGAAACATTTCAGGTTTTTATATTTTATATATTTATATAATTTTTTTATTATATTATTAATTTGATTTACGTATTGAATATAGGAATTGTTAATGAGAACCGAAGAATATTTACGACCGTTGCGAACTTTAATAAGGGAAGCCGTTCGTGCTGGACGTACGGAGGGAACTCAATCCTTACAATCTTTGTGCCGTGCACTCGTAGCAAACCCGGTAAAGGAACCACCGTTGGATTGTCGTGAACGTATGTTTCATGCCATAGCTGATTTGCTATCGCTATGTATTATGCTCACAGCTATCCATTCTAAACATCATCTGGATTATAAAATACAGGTTATTTAACGTTTATAACCAACTATGCTTTGTTGTCGTGAAAAAAATCATTTAAATTATTTATTTTATAGATTGCATCGATTCAATGCGATGGAGTGTATTGGCTTCAGGCTAACGCAATGGGTTTATACAGACCACAACCGCAAGAATATGTGCTCGCACTTCATAAAGTAAATTATATATTATTTAATAAACTAATATTCTTCCAAAAACATGTTTTTTAATGACGATAATGGTATTTTTTCAGATAATGTTTTTGGAACATGTTGATACATATTCTAAACTCGATAATTGGCCACAAGAATCTGAAAGAACGCTCGCTTTTCGAACTAGTTGTGAAGTTCCACTACTTCAAAGAACATTGATGACTATTTTATGTATTGGGCTTGCAAAGGTTAATAAATTAATCGAGTTTGTACTGCTTTATACATTATATTTTTAATCTAAAAATATATTTATATTTTTAAGGAACTACCTGTTACTCCCGGAGAAGCTTTAGAATTATGCGAACAGTTGGTCAGGAGGGCGAGTGCACTTTCAACGGAGGATAATCCATTACCAATAGATAAATCTGAAGTTGCTGAATGCATATTTCAATTATGTCAATATCACTATCCTGAAAATATTACTTTACCATCAGGGTATTGTTTTTTTTTTATTGCGGTTTTGTTTTTAGTAAGAAAAATATTAATCCATATTATAATTTTAGGTATACAGCCCCATCGTTAGCTATTACGTCACTATATTGGAGAGCTTGGATGGTACTGGTTATGATAGCCGCTCACAATCCTCATTATTCTCGTCAAGCTTTTGTAAAATATCCTACTTTGAAAGCTCTCATCGAAATGTGTATAACAAAGTAAGATTTTTTTAAAATATATGTGTAAACCAATACAGGTAAACCCCGTTGATCACGAGGGATACGTTCTGGTCGACATAAGCGAAATTTCACAATCGGCAGGGCAGAAAAAAAAATTAAATTAAAAAACATTAATTACAAAATCAATGTTATACATATGTTTTTCAAATCTATCATCAAAAATCTATTGGTTTATGAAATTACAAATTAAAATGAGACTGCATTATAACGAATCCGCATTTTCTTATTTGTAGCAAATGGACATGCGTCGAGTGTGTCGGTGAAATAGAAGGAGAACGATCCGCCGTTCTTCAATTTGAAGGCCATCTGGCCGCTGCGAGTACCAAAGTATCCATCACCGAGCATACGAGTCGTTTATTATCTCAAGTAAAAATAAATAAGATTCGCATTAATGTTATTTATATTATAAATTATAATTTTATCATAATTTTGTAGCTCATGCTAATGGATCCGACGGGTCCTGCACGTCGGCCACCTCCATCGGTGTTAGAATGTCTACAAGCGTTGAACAAATCTTTGCGTCTCGGTCATTTGTTGTGCCGTCAACCGATACTGTTGTTGGATATTATCGATCGTCAGGGTACGCAAAGAGCCATGCCGTGGCTTCAGGATCTTCTGCACAACTCAGAACATTCGTTGAGCGTGTTACCGGTGCAATGTTTATGCGAATTTTTGGTGGTCGGTGGATATATTGGCCTCGGTGGTAAAACGCAAGAGCTGATCCAGCACCTGCGTCAGTTGGTCGACGGAGCCGACACCGTGCGCGATGTCATTGCATTCTTTTTACATCGTTTAACGCACACACATCCTCCGATCAGACATCAAGCTAATAGGGTAATGATATTAATGAATTATAATTATATAAATTATCGTCGTATTTATACCATAAATATTTATTTTAGGGTCTCAAGCTTGTACTGAGTCCTCTTAATTCGGAAGAGCCAACGGAAGCCGAATGGAATGCTAATGTCACTCCAGAGTACGGAATAAAACATATTAATATATCATACGAAATCTACGGTTATTTTAATATTATACATTTTTAGGGAATGGTTATCGATTATACCTACCAGTAGGCATTGGAACGTGATTCGTGTGGAAGTGGTAGCGGCATTGCGGAGTGCATGTCTCGTAGAAACTGAACCTGCCTACGTCACTTATTATATAGGATTTCTTGCTGATCATGCACAGCTGAATTGTACCGAAGCTTCTCATCTACAAGATATTGTATTGGTAAGAATATTTTTATTATTATTCTATTGGAACATAGTTTTCTTAATATAAATATATTATGTTTAAAGGATTTAGGACAACTTATCGTAGAGCGTATGTGCATTATGACGACTATAATTCCGTTATCGGCGTTATCCAGCGATAATAAAGAGCTGCAAGAGGAAACTGATGACACAAATCCTCATCAAACTTTACACTGTCTTAATTCTATATTCCATCAGTATTTGCAGAAGGTAAATCGTAACAATATCATTTTAAGCATTAATCGTAATATTAAATCGTAACATTATTCGACTATATTAAAGGTCCGGGAACCTCGGAGAGAACAGTACGATTGGTGCTTAAGTCAGGATCAAATTCTTCTCCAATGGCCGTCCGGAGAAGAATGCACCATGCATATATTGATTGTTCACGCTATTATAATTCTTTTAACATACGGACCTAGTAAATGTAAGTACGTGAAATGAATATCTATGTATTTTCATCAATAAATATATTTTTTTATACATTTCTATATAGTTGACGAAGACGAGGGTATTTTCAAATGGTTCTTATCAATTTGGTTCGGACCCAATGCTCCTAAGGCGTTTTTGGTCGATACGTCTGAAGAAGCTCTATTATTTCCGGATTGGTTGAAATTAAAAATGGTTCGTTCCAATCAACCAGCTCTGATACATGCCGGTTTGAAAGACCTCGATGCTCAACAACTCGTATTATTTATTCAAAGTTTCGGAATTCCCATAGATTCTATGAGGTTTGTTATTTTTTTATTGATAGTTAAATATAATTATTTTTAAAAACATTTTCGTTTCTAGTGCTTTGTTGAGCGCATTGGATGCCTGTCCGATTGAAACCTTGTCTGGTTTAGTTGTAGAAAGAGGATATATGGCTCAGTTAGTTGGCGTTCAGTGGCGCCGTGGAGCTCGTGGTGGTCATGTTTTTTATAATGCGCTAGGTTTACAAGAGCCAGTATATCCAGAAGGTCGGTATTCATTATACAATTCGTTTGGTATGATAATTGATTTGTTTTATATTGTTTTTTAAATTTATTTCTAGAATCAGTATTAGTAGACGATCCTTTACCGCCACTACCAGTTTTTGGAATTTCCGACGAAAATTGGTTAGAAAAATCAAAGAATAATAAATATCTCTCGTTAGAGCAAGTAGGTCCATTATTTGCTACGACTTTTATCGGAGCGACAACGTATTCAGGAAATATCGATAACGCATTTACATCCTTACAGAAGGTACTAATTAATTTGAAATATAATCGGTTGTTCAGAATGAAATCCATTAGCAAGCGGCTAACAAACATTTATTCATTCCTCATAGACGCAACAGTCCTATTGTAAAGCCCCAGTCTCGTCCAACACCCTTCTCATTTTATCCGTTGCTGCTACATTGCCTCATCTTCTGGTAAGTTTCAATGATGCAGTGTCCCTCTGTACAGTCCAAGCAACTCAGCCTTGGTCTTCCTTTCCTCTGGGGACAGGAAGGCTTGTTAACCATAAGCCTTTTCGGCGGCTGACTGTCCCGCATCCTCGACACGTGACTGACCTACTCAAAGCTGGCCACTCTAACGACAGCTGAGACCGGTATATCCTTGTATAGTCGGTAAAGCTCCTCATTGCTTCGGATACGTCATGCCCGACGTCAAATATGGCTCCAAATATTCGTCTCGGAATTCTCCTCCATAATATTCAGTTATCACGCGTCTTGTTTTGTCAAAGCCCAACATTCAGATCCGTAAGTTAGGATGGGGATGATGAGGGTCTTGTAGAACTCGACTTTCGTCTTTGAGAGGAATCTCGACCATAGTTACTTTTGAAGTCCAAAGTAACACCGGTTTGCCAGCGTGGTTCTTCTTCGTACTTCCAAATTGGTTTCATTGTTATTTGTGAGCTGAGATATGTGAATTCCTGGACGGCCTCGAAGCTGTAAGTCGTTGACCTTCCGGGCAGGAATCCACATTGATATTTCCCTATTTCTTTTTCTGGATATTTCGACAGTCTTTAGTATAGTATGTCGGAAAACAATTTATACACGGTGTTTAAACAGAGTTTTTCCCCTATAGTTGGAGCAGACCATAATGTCGCCCTTCTTGTGCAGTGGACATATGATTCCGACCATCCACTCCTTTGGAATCTTCCTATCAAACCATGCTCATCAGGCTGTGAATACATGAAATCAGTGTAATCCCAACGCATTCTATCAGCTTGGCTTGTATATTATCTGGCTAATAAACAGTTAGATTAAAATATCTCCGATACCGTATTTAGACTAAGACTGAACCCAGAAAACAGTGTCGAAGATAATGGATTTCTTTCCGAACAATTTAATAAATAATTTGCATATCTTTATTATTTTTATTACATATTTCAGATAATTGCTAGCGAAATAAAAAACATTAAAAATCAATCGTTTGTCGTAACGGATTGTCCTTACATTCAGTGTATAGTCATTTATCTTGGCTTAATATTGAAAAGTCCGAAATGCTTCGAGTTCGAAAATGGATTTTTGGTTCATACAAAATATTCGTGTCCTCTCATACGACTCTTTGCACATTGCCGGAATTCTCCTTTCGAAGAGCCCTTAACTAAAGTTGCGGAAACTCTTTTGCAACACTATGACAATATTAAAAATCCGATAGTTTTTCTTTTGAAATCATTTTGTGAGGGTAGCAAGAACGGAGAATTGAGTACGAAACAAAACGATGTCGTTAAAAATGTCGCACAAATGCTGAAAGACTTTGAAAGTCAACCCGGAGAGAAAAATATTAAAGATTTCCTCGTAAAAGGTTTGTATTTTAGCTCACGATTCCATTGGAATAAAAAAATTCGTACATATTTCTCTTTAAAATGGTTATTTATTTGTTTTAGCTATTGAATCTTGTCCGATCAACATGCTAGAACAAATGGGACGGTATCTTATCGATAGTCACGATACGAAAACTCTTATTGAAGTCATGGTGTTGGTTTTGGAGAGACTGCAGGATATGAAGCTGCGAAAATTAAAAGTGGAGCCTGGATTAGATCTCCAGGGCAATCAACTCTCATTGGAAAATGGCGGAGAAGCCGCCGGACTTATTATCGATTGGTTAGCGGATCTTCAACCCGAATTGTTGGGCGACGATCCAAAAGCACAAATGCATCTCATGTTTAAACCCGGCGGTGCATTATGGCAAGAATTACTCGTTGCACTTCTAGCGCATCGTGCGTCGTGGCGTACTTTACACGGATGCCTAAACGCACTCTTGTCTTCCGATAGGTAATTTTTAAAAATATAATAAATACGCTAAATATTGTTTTTTAAAATGTATAATTCTTTGTCTAGCAAATGGGAAGCAACTACGGTTTTAGAATTAATTTGGGCATTAACAAGAAGTCAACGTATATGGCAAGGTCGCGATAAAACCGCACCTAAGCATCATACACGCGAAAATATTTTGCAACTAACGCCGGAGCAGGTATATATTAATAATTAATAAATTGAATATTGATTTTAAATGTTATGATCTAATGTGGACGATTTATTTTGCAGTTGGGCGTGTTGATAGGTTATATATTAGAGGAAGCCGAACAAGGCTCTAATCATGATCAAGTGTGTCTGAAGATAGAATCGAGATTGCCACTCCTGCTCGAATGTTTACACGATGAACACGCAATCGTCAGCGCCATTACAAGTTTAGATAATAGACCAATAAATTCAAACACAACTACACAAACTTTTGTACTTTTATTATATATGCGTATTCCGAAAATATGGAGTATTTTATCGCTGAAGGGAAGCTCTAATTCATCTGATCTCATGTTGATCGATAATAACGAAACCGATTGTACAGGTAAATATAATATTATTATTAAATCATACGAATATGAAATGTTACCGTTATGGTTTAATAATAATATTATATTTACCTGTACAATGTTATGGTTTTATTATTTTAGATTTATCGACGAGTATAGTTGATAAAATATCGCATTGCATGTTCACTGCGTTGGCTGCAACTCCGCATTCCAAAGACTGGAGACAAAGGTACAATTTTATTTATTCATATTTATCGATTGTGATGCTCAACGCGAATTATTGTTTCAGAATTCAGCCGGGATTGGAAGCCAGTTGTAAATCTATGTGTAGACAACATCCACGATTAGCTTTGCGACAATTGGGGCTTCTCGGCACCCTGCTCAAGGGTCGATCGCATCTAGCGTGCGGACCATTCTTCAATGGCGGCCACTTTGTATACTTCTCGCACACTCTTCGTATATTAGAAATGCTTCAACCGTCGCTGTTTGCGGTCCCGTATAGAAAACGATTACACGTAGCGCTCGATTCTTATTTTGCTGTTATATCGATGCACGGACATATGAAGGATATGGCTTCATTTATACAGAGATTCGCAGCATTATTGCAAGGTTACATGTCGTACGATGTAGCAGCTGCTAATGAATACTTCAGAGACCATCAGAATATTATATGGTAATTATAATATACGTAATTATTCAATTATTATGCATTACACTCGATAATGGGTCGGTATATTGATATATTTATTTATTTATTTAACTACGATGGATGGATGGCATAATAGAAAGATTCCAAAGTGCCATTCTAAATCCCTGACCAGAGTTATAGAGAATTCCCTGAATTCATAGTTTTCGTCGGACACCTATCCGACTACTAACTTAGCTCAGTCTTGGTTAACTTACATTATCGAAATAATATGTATGTTACCTACAAGCCATAATACTGGTCATATCAATGACATATCAATTATCTCAGAACTCAAGAATTAATTTAAATAAGTAAATCACGGAAATATATTAGGTTGGCTGAACGAAGATGTAGTTCTTTAATGTTGACTTCTGTACAAAATACGTCCTCAGTGGCACACCGAGTGTCAGGTGCCTGTGTGCGAACTTTATTTAGAACCCCTATATCCACCTCTATAATAAAAAAACATTTTATGAAAAAGAATTAGGAAATTTAAATTAATATTTTTTCCCTCTTGGTGCAACTGTGTGCGCCGCACAATCTGGCCATATGGGCGGCGTACGTCTCCGTACGTTTTCATCCACTTTCACTACTTTCTCAGTTCGAAGATCACTTTATAGATTAAAATTATGACTTTAAATTGATTAATAGTTTAAATAAACTTCTCGTCTCGAACACAACTGATGATCAAAATACGTTATGCTCGTCCTCACAACCTATTACTAATTATTTACTCTATTTTTAAAGTTCACAGCCAACCCTAGCAATGTTAAACGTGGGCGGAGCAACACAGAATGTAGAAAGTCAATCGAATAAATCCGACTGGGGAGAGAAGAATCAACAAATTGCTCTCTCCGATCAATCGCCGTTGATTATATTAAAAAATGTTATAGCATCTACTGTCGATACCGACACAGGTAACGTATTAAACGTATTTTTTTTATGAAATCGTTTGTAATTTCTATGTCAGTAACATATATTTTTTTTTCTTTTAGGCTTAGCGGCGTTAATGAGATGTCTCGATGGATCAAATCCGGAAGTGGCGATTGCTGCTCTCGAAAAATTACCCGAGCTGGTTGTGTGCATGCAAGAACACGCCTCGCAAATATTAGCAAAGGTTTTCGAATTGGGCATGCGCTCAAAGATAAACACCGAGAGTTACATAACCAAATGCGTGATTACATTAAATGCATATAGAGGATGTTAATTTGTGATTAGCATATTTTAAGAAAAAAATGTAATGTAATAATATATCGGTTTCAAAATTGTTTATTAGATACAGAAGCTTTGTTTCGTACTTTGTGCGATATTTAAAAAAAATGTTATAATACCAAAGTACATTAAAACATTATTTTATCTACATTTTTTGACATATTTCAATATCTCCAATGTTATTTTTTTTTAAATAAACCATGATTTTTAATTGAGGAACATCTTTGATTGATCAAACAAATTGTCTGGAAGTTTTCCCAAAAATGATATATGTATAAAAAGGGTCAGTAGAAAAAATCTTATATTTTTGATAATTTATTTTAAATTAGTAGATAAAAAAAAATATTCAAAATACAAATAAAAAAAAGTCAAAATAGAAACATAATTAAACACTCTGCATACTATTACATGATTTTGTAATAGCTTTTAAATTAATAGATATATTCGAAACTTTATATATTTTTTTTAATACTATAATACTTTCAAAATACATACATAAGTACAAACAATCTTTATATATATTTTAACACTTCTGCATATAATATATATTCAGAAGACTATGTATTTCATTCATAAATATATTAAATACATAAAATTGTTGAGGTATGTAGATCATTCTTATAGTAAAATGCAATTCATGTTAAGAAATTTGATCCGAGATTGATAAAAATGAATACAAAATATATTTTATTCACTACCAGTCCATAGAGCCTTCTAAATCTGAAAATAGTTTATCTTTGATTACTACTTTTGGATCGTTTACGATTTTCGTACTGATGGCTCCGGCTTTTCCAAGCAAGAATTCTAGTTCTATAAAATAACAATTGATTAATACAAATATTATTTAAATATATAAAAAAAATTATTAAGGTTCATACCATCGCATGTAACATTGGGACCTCTGAATTGCAAAGGCCCAACGAGTTGTTCTTTTAATTCGCCCTCAAAGTAAATGAACATGCTAGGAAGATTCCTTTCGGGAAAATTTGGTATACACGTTTGAGCAATCGCTTTCAAGAACTTTGTATAAGGAAATTTGGCAGCTAAATTTTGTATATATTGATTGAGGAGAGCACATAGTGGTATTCTGAAAATTGTACAAAAATATTAGTCATCAATGTAAAATGCGACTTATACTCGATCGGATAATGGAAGTGACTCACCCTTGTTTATATAAATGAATCACAACCCAAATCTCTTTTCCGGCATTATTGACTTCTTGGACATAATCTTGTCCTGAAATTTCATGCACTTCGCCGAATCTAGACTTTGCCGACAACTGTCTCAACTCGGCAATGCGTTTTTTTCGGTATTCTAATAATACTGCTTCATCTTCGGAATCCTCCAATTCATCCAACTCGTCCAAGTCGAGGTTGGATAATTGTTTTTCTTCTAAAAATGACAACTGTTAGAATTTCAATAAAAAAAAAATAAGGTCAACAGAAATGTATAAAATTATTACTGGATTCTTGCTTTTGTTGAATGGTTTCTTCTAACATAGACACTATAGTATCCTCTGTTATTTCCTTCTCCTTGGGAGGAATGATCCCCTTCGCGCGCAATATATCGTTCCATTGCGTATCTTCATTTGGGTCCTATAACAAAGTTGGGATATAAATCAGTCTAAAATTTAGGCCAACATATTAATTTGACCCGATAAAATGATAAAAAGCGAATAATAAGTGTGAAAATTAGCAAATATTAACAACACAGACCTGCATGATTGCAGCCGCCGCCCGAACCTTATAAGGGCGAGGAAAGCACGAGGCTATCTCTTGACGTTTCGGCCTTTGACAGCAACCCTTTCTAGCCAACTGTTATCCATGGAATCAATTTTCAATTCATTTTATTATTTATTTAGCAGCATAATAATTTATATAAATTTATTTGAAAGCGAGCTTTTTATTGTTTATATGTTATGAAAAATATAGCGTCGATTTTCAGTGCTTATGCCAGTAATGCAAAATAAATTTTGACAATACAAAAGATATATTGCAAAAAATTATACCATAATTATATGTATTATAAAAGACATTATAGCTTAAATATTTGACCATATTACGTTTTTATTAAATTATATTATAATGAAATTGATATTTTTATATTAACCAGTTGTACACCGTTGACATCTTGAGGTGCCAAATGTATTACGTACCAGAGCACGAATTTTCATATCGTTTTAAAAATTGTTAGGAAATTTGAAGGTTTTTTTCCTTTCGAATTTGTAGCCACATCCTATATTCTTCAACTTATGTTTTAAAATTTGAGATACGAATGAGGTATTAAAATTTGGAACTGTCGTATTACATATCTCATTGTAATGACAAAATTTTGTATTTGTTGAATAAAAATGTTATTAATCTTTTCTACTCCGAGGGCCAGACATATTGATGCCCAAATTATTTTTTATTTAATAAAAAAATAATCTATTTTTTTAATCGGATATCAGATCAAACTCTAAGGATGCTTCTTATGCATTTTCCTAATAAATATCTCTTTTAATAAATTTGTAAAAAAAATATTTATTTATATCATAAAAAAAACAATGCGTGATTGGCTTTACAGATTAACCCAGGTCGCCAATCACGCATAAAAACATAAAAAAAAAAATATAAAACCGAATGTAAATAAAGAGTAGAAATATAAAGTAACAAAAAAAGCAATTAATAGTAAATATCGTAATAAATATGGATAAACATGCTAAGATAATAAAAAAAATATTAAAATATCGTCATTAATTAATCAGTTATATGAAATTATAAAACCTCATATAAAAGATCTATTTAACATCAAATATATCTACAGTGGTTGAGCAATGTAATAAGGGCAAATATAATGAGAAGAACTTATACATTTGACTAAAAGTGAACAGAGTGGAAAGGGTTAAATATTTTTTTACATAAATCCTTATAATCAAAATTTATAAATGAACGAACTATGCGAATAATATCGTTTATTATTTTCTAAGGTGAGTTTGTTTGTATTTTTAATTGCCGAATTTACTTTTTCGCTAAAATTCCCCTCGCATTTTTCCACATATGTTATGCGTTGTTATGTAACGGGGTATGGCCGTGACAGAGCCGCGCTGGGCCAAAAGTGGCGCGCAGTCGTGTCCGCCCGAGCTGCGCTCGCCGTCCCGCCCGGTAGGCGCCGCCGCGCATGCGCTCCGCTCGCGCGCCCTTTGTTTTGCCCGCGCGCTCCGCCCCACCCCTCGCCCCTCGCCCCGCGCGGCCTCCTAACCTGCTATGACAGGTCCGCTCCAATCATGATTTGACATGTTGCTAATGACAGCCTGAACCGTTCTCCATGAATAAATATTAAACATCTGATGTTGACATATGCAAATATATGTAATTTTTTTCAACATAATACCGATCACCATTATTAATTTAATTGTTAAACGACAAAATGATACGCGATTATTCGATAATTATTTTTTTGTATCGTTTGAATTTCGAGTAACGGTGTTGTTTTGTGTGACAGGAAGGAAAATAACTAATTGAAAATGGCGCACGCAGTGGAAATTGTACAGACAGTAGGCGACCATTCGTTTACGCTGAACGAAGAGGCGCTCACAGAGTTGATGCTGCAGGAAGATGTGAAAGATCGCAGCATTGTTGTTGTGTCCGTGGCCGGAGCTTTCCGCAAAGGAAAATCGTTTTTGCTCGACTTTTTTCTACGATACATGAATTCAAAAGTGAGTATTAGACGTTTCCGAAACGGTCTGCGCTTAATTTATACGCCAGTGTCGCTCAATCTCATAATTGTTCGCTTACACAAAATGACCTTGGTGCTTTTTTTTTTATTAATAATGTCTATTGTATCAGACAATTGTATCAGATAATTCTTCTAGGGCCAATTTTTAGACTTTATTTATCAAAATAATTATTGTGACCATATTATGATTGTGCACTTTTTAACATTAATTAAAATATTTTTTACGACTTTGTCGATCGGGATATTTTTTATAATCCACATACGATAATATTAGGGTTACAATAATGTGAACGAACCATTCATAAATAAGTTCAGGGAGGACAAAGACTTGCAATTATGCCAAATTTGTTGAATGTTTTTTGTGCGTTGAATAAAAGTCCATTGCCATCAATCACCTTATGCCTCGAATAAAAAGAATATTAACTCTATTAAATATATTATTCGGATTTATTGATAAGATCCCTGATAATTATAAATGTATAAACCCTATATCTCGTTAATACATTTAAAATTGTCATTTATATTAGAGGATTACTCATCAGAATCGGGTGAATTTTTTTTTGTTAAATTTTCCTTATAAAATAGTATGAGTGTTATACGAAAATATCCGATAAACTTAATCCCGTGGATTTATTACTCTACTTTCTATTTATTGACTAAGATAAATGACATTTTTTTATTAGTGATGTATTCAGTAACTTGTTGCCAACATGTATTTCCGTTATTAATTGCAATCGAGCCAGAGGTAAAAATAAATCTATCAGCAAATTCTCTCGATAGATGTGTGTGTTGAGCAATATGGGTTCCTGAGATGCTATTTTTGGAATTTCATGACTATATAATGTAAAAAATAACAGTATTAATAGCTAGCTTTCGTTTTGTCATACACAGCAGGTGCTGCCAACCTTTTAAAACATTCTTTACAATTTTTTTAACATGGTTAACTTTGCATCTATAAAAAAATGTATATTTGAATGAACTTTGAACTATAAAAATAAAAAATAAATTTAATTGAATGAACCTCTTAATAGCCATTACATTTTTCTGGTCGCGTCTGGTCCCATTTATTCAACGAGGATTTATATTAAAAGAGTTATTACTATACTAACTATCTAGGGCTAAAAAATGCAGGCTTTAACAATTTATGACGAGTCATTCTGTTTCATGTTGAGTGATATATATTGGTACAGTGTAACCCTGTCTTGACGTTTTTGAAGGGACTGATTAAAAAAAGCGTAAATAGAGGGAAACCGTAGATTCGGGGTTAGAAAGGGGGTGCTAAAATATAATGGGATTGTAAATATTGAACACAAATAGTGGGAAAACGTGAATTCCGGGCATGTAAAAATGGGATTTCATAAAAATTGAAAATAGTATGCATAGTATTACCACACGCTGCGTCAGTCATCGGTGACTGACACCATAAACGAGGTTCTATCCAAGTTTTTACAATAAAATGAACAATAAAAATTATATTGCTTCAACTTTATTTCATCTTTCTAGTATTTTTAATATGCCATGATTATTATTGATTTTGATTAAAAATAGACAATGAGACCCGTTTTCACTTTTTAGATATTCTTAATTTAATCTGTATGAGGTCTCGCATTATCATCTTAAAAAATATGTTTTTTCTATTGAATATTCTTAGTCTTTTTTTGCGAATTTCTTATTTTTAATCGTTCTAGTTTGTCACAATAGAGCTATGCCGTTATTGTCTGGCCATATTTGAGAATTTCATAATACATAATTCCTTTATAATCCCACCATATAGACAAAAGTACCTTTTAGACGGTTAGATTAAGTTACGTCATTGCCGAGTGTACCTACTCTTTTGAAAGTCACTGTTTTCGCAACATTGGTTCGAGTACATAATCCATATCTCATCCCCCGTCATAAGATGTCGAAGAAATATTGAATTTTCCTTTGATTTATTAATTCTCGAAACATTCAAATCCGTACAGATTCCATGAAGTTTAAATAATGGCCCAATGGATCATTTTATATAATGAAATATCTGATAAACCCACTATTGTCCGAAATAAAATGAAACAATCAATGATATATGATCATTCAAAGGTCATATAATAAGATGTCGTATTGTTTTACTTTATTTTATATTAATTCCGAATATATAATATTGCAGTATGTCTTAAAAGAAACGGGAAATGAATGGCTCGGCTCCGATGATACACCGCTGGAAGGTTTCAGTTGGCGCGGAGGCTCTGAACGAGATACAACCGGTATACTCATGTGGTCCGAAATATTTTTAACGCAATTGGCGAACGGAGAAAAGGTATGTCGAAAATAATACGTAAGAAAATTTTCGTCATTGATTAATCGCCGATTTTTTTTTTTTAGATTGCCATAATTTTGATGGACACACAGGGTGCGTTTGACAGCGAAAGCACCGTGCGCGACTGCGCCACGGTGTTTGCGCTCAGCACCATGATTTCGTCGGTTCAGATATATAATTTATCTCAGAATATTCAAGAAGACGATCTGCAACACTTACAAGTAACGATAATGATACGAGATGCGATTAATCGAATTATATTTGTTTATTTTCGAATTAAATTTTCAGTTATTTACCGAGTACGGCAGATTGGCGCTAGCGGACAGCGGACGTAAACCATTCCAGAGGCTGCAGTTCTTGGTGCGAGATTGGAGCGTGCCGTACGAGTTTCCGTACGGCGCCGAGGGCGGTCAAGACATTCTGCAGCGCAGACTCAAGGTTCATATCCCGCATTATTATCGCTCTGATTCGCAAATCTAACGTTCATCGTATTCGAATGATTGTATTACTGATAACAATAATTTTAGGTGTCGGAAAAACAGCATCCTGAATTGCAATCGCTTCGTAAACACATAACATCATGTTTTACCGAAATAGCATGCTATCTTATGCCTCATCCCGGTCTCAAAGTAGCTACGAGTCCAAGTTTTGACGGCCGATTATCAGGTTCATTATTGTAACATGCCTAATTTCACCGTCATTAATAACACATTTATTTATATGTCCGTATATTTATTTATGCATTTTTTATTGCAGATATTGAGTCCGATTTCAAAACGTATTTACAAAACTTCGTTCCGATGTTATTAGCGCCTGGTAATTTAATTCCAAAGGATATTAACGGCCAGCGGGTGAAGGCTCGCGATTTAGTGCAATATTTCAAGTCATATATAAATATATACAAAGGGAATGAGTTACCGGAACCGAAATCGATGCTCGTGGTGTGTATCATAACCATATTTTTATTTATTTCAAGCCAAAACTATCTTCGGTAAGGTTTATTTAATGAATTTATGTATGTAGGCGACTGCGGAAGCTAATAATTTAACGGCGGTGGCTGAAGCGAAGGATACTTACAACACGTTGATGGATGAGGTATGCGGCGGACAAAAACCATATCTACAGTCGCAATTACTCGAAGAAAAACATTTCCGAATTCGCGATAAGGCCATCACGGCTTTTCAAGCCAAACGGAAAATGGGCGGCGAAGAATTTTCCGAATCGTATAAAGAGCAGCTTAGCAAGGTATTTGAATGCGACATTCATTTGTTTATTTTATATTTATTGAAATGTGACATTCATTTGTTTTATTTTTAGGTTATGATAAAAATTGTGTTTTGATTATTGATATTTTGTGCTTTCAGGATCTCGAGGACACGTTCAATCAATTCAAAGCGCACAATGAGAGTAAAAATATATTTAAAGCAGCTCGGACGCCGTCCGTCTTCTTCGTTATAGCCATGTTCTTCTACGTACTGAGCGGAGTATTCGGATTTATCGGAATATATCCCGTGTCAAATCTGTGTAATTTATTTATGGGTCTTTCGTTGCTGATGCTCGTCCTGTGGGCTTATATCAGGTATGTTGTAACGATTTATTGACACATTTTTGTCATGATATGTGAAATAGGGTTTTTTTTAGTGTATCTAATCTCAGTCCAAACTGCATTAATGACTGATACAATTAATAAAAAAATAATCGTAACAATGGTTTATCTTGTATATTTTATTGACGACAATGTGTCATTCAATTATGCTGATTTATTGAATTAATTTTAATTACAGATACAGCGGAGAGCTTCGAGAAATCGGTGTCGTTATAGACGAGCTCGCATCCACGCTTTGGGAACATGTACGTATATTTGATGCTTTATTTTATAGTATACTTATGAAAAATCGTTTGATATATTGAGATTTATTCGCTTTTTCAGGCTATCAAACCGATCTATCATCTTTTCGTGGAGATAAGTATCAAACAAGCGACTAGCCACATTACAGATCAAGCTCCGAATGGAAAACCTAAACAATTGTGATACATACTGCAGTTCAAAATTGATGTTGTTGGACTATTTGATGTTAGCCGTCGTTATGCCAATATTTTGGAATCTTTTAAAAATGAAATTTATGTACGTCAAACGGTTGTTTTTAATTAAAATATATTACGTAGACAGCATTTATAACACTGCATTGAATTTGTAAGCGTTCTGATGTCACCGTCGTCGGTTCCGAGTTATTCCCAGCCGCGTTGTTAAAATTAGTTGTTATAGATGTACATCGATTGTGGCGATTTGTAACCGTTTCGTTGGACTCCTGCGATCCGAAAATAACTCTGGACCGCAATATGTTGCGATAAACTATTATGTAAATATTCAATAGTAATAATATATACACAAGCTACTTAAAATTCGTACTGTGAATCGTATATAATATCTTCGCCCATATTTTTATTAATTATTAATGTATGCAAAACTAGTATATTTTGATTTTTCCATGCGTTTTTTTTTTATTAAAAATAATCGTAGCGTTTGCGTATATTTTCATTTTTAATATTGTACATTCATGAACATATCTTGGTAGAATTTTTTTTGTCATTATTTTTTATAACGTGAGGTGGAAAATCATCATAAATTTCCCATTAATATATTTTAATAGTGCATAGAATTTTATATATATATATTTTTATGGTAAACGATATTAATAATTATTTTTAAAAGATCTATGGAAATTTGAATTTCATTTTTTTTTTTTTTTAAGAAAATTGCCAAGTAATTTTAAGATATTTATTATTTGCGTTATCCTCCATTTGTGACGGGAGAGTTGAAATTTTTATATATCGTGGGTACACTTTGAAATGTCTTATTAGATTGTCGCTTTTAATTTTTTATCGATAACGCAAAAATCACTGTGTACTTATTGTAATTGATAGCTCGTTATCGTGGATGATGCGGACCTTGCCAAACGTTTCTTAAACAAATTCTATGAGTTAATTAATTTTCACCGAATCACCGTACTTGCCAAATTATATTTTTTTATCGATCTGCACTTTGCATCGTCGTAGAACTATGTAAATACACACGCACGCGTTATATGAAATGCATTTGTACACGTTTAAGATCCACGTCTTTGGAACGTTGATCATATCCGTTCTTTTATTATTGTTAATCAAATTTGTTTACTATATTTTATCGTTATGTATGCGTAAATAACACGAATCCATGACACCGATTTAACGTTTAGCTCTATTACTCGATTGTATCGAAGATGTGAAACATGGTTTTTTTATTAACATAATTATTATTAAATATTCTAATAAAATTGTCCATTTATCGAGTGTAACGATCGATATTCATAAATGTGTATGAACGTTTTCTCATATATATATATATATACATATAAACGGTATTGAATTAGGATCTGGACGAGAAGAGTCATCGTAGATTAGACAAATTGTGAAACTATTTGCTCACTTTATTTAATATATTAGAGACTTTCTAAATATTTATTACTAAACTTATGTCTTCATGTGTGTTACAACAAAATAATTGTAATAATTAGGCTGTGTGGTTGTGATAAGTTTGTTAATATCTATCCGAAGTTCTATATATATATATATATATTTTCCGTTTATTTAAACCTTAACTACAAATTACAAATAATTATGTAGACTTTTAGTTTAAAAAATGTATCCGTCGATTAGTTGTCGACGTTTTATCAGTGTAAGCGCAGATTTTGTATAGGTAGCTCTCGTATAACGCCGTCGTCGAGTTAATTATGAGTCGATTTATTACTTGAAAAAATATTTTTAGCTTTATTTGGCTGCATCTCGAGTTCTATCCCATTATTTTTTGTATAGAAATGTGACATTCTCTTCTTCATTTAGCCGTTCTTTATGCTTTTTATGATAAAAACTAAACGTTTTCATCCATTTCGTCTTCCGAATTATTCTGATGCGATTTCAATCACAGTATTATGATATCTTTATCAATCGTGTACATTAGGGTGTCAAAAGTAAATAGACGATCCATATTACTGTTACGTGGGAGCCTCTCTCTGGATTCCGTATGGATATAATGGAGGATGCAATGAGACATAAGCTTCTTTATCGATGACTTTGTAGATTGTCCAGGCCATTGCAAAATATGGAGATCTTGATCATCTTTCCAGGTAGTTGTTTTAAAGGACTTACGGAGAGGACGTGGGGAGATTTCTTTCACTCTTGTTGTCAAACAATGGCTTAAGTCCGTCTTCTGAAACACCGATAAATTTTTCGGAATTTAAAATTCCATCACAGAATATTAATTCTGATCTTCCGCCATGTCTAATGCACCCCGTACCATAACACTTATTCCGCCAAATTTCACGGTACATGGAAAAATGTATCCTCTAATCTGTCTGCAGAGCGTCACCAAATATCGGCACTATCGGCTTTTGTCAGAAAAAAAAATGTGTTTTCAGTCTTGAGTTTTAGTTTTTAACCTTGGAACGTTGTTTTTAGAACTTAATAAATATTTTTGTGAACTCTTGTGAAGCCCAATATTATGGAGGTGTCTTTGCACTGTTCTTTTGAAGAGATTCATCAGCTTTGCGACCTTATCTACACATTTTCTAAGGGCGCCAACCATTCTATCTGAGGGTCCAGGTAGAGTTGTCAGTATAACGCGATCCTGGTGTCCAGAGCCTCTCGGAAATGCAACTGATTATTAATTCTAATTCTACAAGGGTCCTGGCTACCTAAAACATTATGGAGATGCCTTTACACTGTTCTTTTGAAGAGATTCATCAGCTTTACGACCTTATCTACGCATTTTCTAAGGGCGCCAACCATTTTATCTGAGGATCCAGGTAGAGTTGTCAGTATAACGCGATCCTGCTGTCCAGAGCCTTTCGGAAATGCAACTGATTATTAATTCTAATTGTACAAGGGTCCTGGCTACCTAAAAAATTCTTCCGAGGCTTGTAATATTGGAGTGGGAGCCATCAGACACAATTGAAGACGCATCTATTTACTTCAGATTTGGCTAATTCTATGGCTCAATTTTAACCCCTAAATCATACTGTACGTAAACTTATGTCCTAAATGAACATTCTTATCTATAAATGGTTTTTATACATAGCTTCTTTCGGTTTTAAATTATCGTGCAAAATCGCAGCGACACACCGGTGTGTCATTAAATGATTATAAATCATATTTTCATGTTTATAGTAGCGATATTAAGTTTAAAAATGTGGTCAAAGTAATGAAGTCGTATTCGACGGCTAGAATATTAATCGCTATGCGATTTTGGATGCAGAAGAGGCGTTTCGTATCGATTTTATCTCGAGTTACCTGTACGTCTAAATTATGGCTAGGAAATATTTTTTTTTTTCTTAATTATGTTACGATTTCTTATTTAATTATGTCTATGCTTGATGTGGATTAAGGTTATTTTCTATTACCGTCGTAATGGAAAATATTAGCTCTGGGAAAATTATTAAGTTGAATATATATTTATATTGTCTGTCTGATTCATAGTGATATATCATCGTCTTCAACGAACATTACAGATTTATTTGCGCCTAATATATATATATATTCTAATTTTTCATAGATTGTACATGACCAAGTTCTGCCGATGGGCGTATTAAAACATGTTTAGATATAATATATATATATATTTTGTATTATTACTAACATAGGTTAAACGATTAAATTTAAGGGTATGTGTATATCAAAACTAATATTTTTTAATCTGAATTTGAAGATTTTTAATTATTTTGTTAATAAATATTTATATACTTATATATTATATTTAATTGACATTTATTTTTAAATCGAGGTAAACATTAAACGAGTTCATATCACGAGAATGTTTTATCCCAGGGGACTAAATTGTGTTTATAAATAAATACCTTTACGTGTTCAATCTTCGTTTAAATTAAGCAAATATTCGTTTACTGGAAGTTTTAGAAGTGTAACGTAATCGAGAAGTATTTATTTACATGACAATAGGTTTTACCGGGTCGATGGGGGATATCTTAGTTATCGTCGGCTTATATTTTAGCTCGTACGTATTTGGAGATTGGATTTTATATTAAACGATGCACACTTCTCCCGTATAATCTTTAAAAAATAATTTATATACTATACTCCGTGTTGCCAAATTCATTCTGTTGTTTTTATTGAAATTTTAGAGTTTGTATATTATTATTAAGGCTTCGAATTGGAATTTTATGATAAAAAAAATATTAGCGGAATTGTAAAATATTTTAGCATGGATTTGTTATCTTTTTGTAGAGGTTTGTATATATATATTTTTTTTCTTTCAAATTTTATCGTCCTATTTTTAATTCATCATAATATACTCGCAGTGTAGCATAGCGTCATCGAAAATTTTACGAGATCGCAATTCATTCATTGTAAAGTATAACCCTACGTATAGTTTTTGAGAGATTTAGAAGATAATATATTTTATAATCGTCAAAATTATAGGTTTACCCAATAAATACTAACACATCTAATATCGGATCATCGTAGACTTAATTATTATCCCGTAAACGTGTATAAATTTTCTCCCGAGTATATGAAATATGATAAAATTAGTGTATTACGAATACGATAATTATTTGAATTGATCTATTTTATAAATCAGTGTTATGCGCCCTGCTGCAATAATTAAATGTAATTGTATAAAACGAATTTAAACTGTATATAGGATACCGCAAGTGCCTGACAATACCTTCCAATATCTTGATGGAGCCTTTACGATAAGTGTTTTTAAAATTAGTGTCGAAACGTGTCGATTTCTCACGATTCGAAGATTAAATTTTGATTTTGTTTTCGATTCATGTGCAGTTGTATTAAGTGCCATAATTTTTGAGTTGATTGTAATAATGTATACATATGCGCCGGCCTAACCATTATGGTTTGCCGCTGCGGGTCACTCGGACCCGACCGGGGGCGGTTAGGCTTCTCGTTGTGCAGCTCAAGAGATAACATTAATTTTCTTTTTGTCATACTGTAACTAATCATAAATATAGTTGTTAATGTGGTTTTGGTGTATGTGAATAAATCCCTATTTTTTAATGTGTCTTTGATTAACAACCTCTAACACACTATCTAACCTTTCCTATTTTTAAATTAACAGATTTATTGAAGAATCTCTATTTTTATATAACGGAAATATTTTACGTGTTTTTGTCGTGAAAAAATTAGGAGATAAACACAGAGTTGCGGAGTTTGCTGGTTTGAGACAGTGTGACGCTCTAGCATGTTTGTTGTTTAACATGGCACTCAAAGGTGTAATAAATCAGTGCAGCTTCTGGCTTATGAGGACGACATAGACATTGTGGCCAGATCTCGAGCGGCTCTCTAGGATGCATGCCATCGAATAATGCGAGCGCCAATTGGCATGGGACTAAAGATCGACGAGACCAAGACAAAATACATGCCCATATGCCAAGGACGAATCTTGAACCACTGAGAGTCGAAGAGTACAGCTTCGAGGCCGTTCAGGAATTCACATATCTCTCCTCGCCTCTTACAAAAACAATGAAACCGGTTCGGAAGTCCAAAGAAGAACCATGCTGACAAACCGCTGCTACTTCGGACTTCAAAAGCATCTACGGTCAAGATCTGAATGTTGGGCTTTAATTAAACAAGATGAGCGAAAACTGGATATCCTGGAGAGGAGAATTCTGAGACGAATATTTGGAGCCATATTCGACGATGGGGAATGGCGTATCCGAAGCAATAAAGAACTGTCGCCAGAGTTGCCAGACTCTGGTGGGCGGGTCGCGTGTCAAGGTTGCAGAAAAGGATTATGGTTAAGACGCCTTGCTGTCCCACGAGGAAGACTGAGGTGGTTGGACTGTCTACAGAGACACTGCATCATAGAAACTTATCGGAAGATAAGTGACGTGGCGGCAAGACTGGATAAAATGGAGAAGGGTGTTGGATGAGGCCAGGGCTCTACAATAGGGCTCAGTCAGGCCCGTCCTAAAACACGGATCTGAATGTTGGGCTTCGACAAAACAAGATGAGCGACTACTGGATATCCTGGAAAGGAGAATTCTGTGAAGTGTGGTCAGACTCCAGTAGGCCGTCGGATAGTCGGCTGCCGAAAAAGCTTATGGTTAACAAGCCTTCCTGTCCCCGGAGATAAAAGAAAAACCAATACTGATGCGGTTCGACTGTATACAGAGAAACACTTCATCATTGATCTTGATTTTGGTCTCTCCAGGATTCTCTGCATTCTGCATTTCGCATCGCAGCTACTACGGTGGTGCCCGTGGCGATTTTCACTTGGTCGCTCCAACGGGTGGACGCCCTGCCACTTCCCCTACGTCCTTGTACTTTTCCAAAGACGACAGGCTTCTCCAGACCATCGTTTCTTCTAGCGAGACGACCAAAGTATTGAAGAATCCTTTTGAGGCATGTGGTAGAAAGTCGGCCACCTTAGTCGTTCCCCATTTCTTTCAGAACAGACATGTTCGTGCGTTTAGCGGTCCATGGTATTCTCAGCAAACGTCACATTTCAAAGGCGTCAAATTTTTTTGTTCATTTTCTCCTTTATGGTCCAGGTTTCCATGCGGTAATTAAAGATTTAGAATACCAGACTGTACTAAACGTATTTTTGTCTTTTTGTTTTTCAAAATTGTCCATAGTTTTGATATCGTATTAGTATCGTAAAGTAGTGATCCGAGATATAAAAACTTTTCAACCCGCTCCAGATCCGGAAGATTAACAGATATGAATAGCCGATTACATCTGTCGACTATCATCAGCTTGGTTTTAGTAATACTGATCTCGAGTCCTAGTTTTTTTATTTCACAGACAACTCTTTTGAGCAGATCTGCCATTTTTTCTTCGTTGGTGGCTATCAATGTCGTATCGTCAGCATATCTTGGATTTTAATTTTTTTACTCGCTATTTTAAATCCGCCTTCCCAGTTTTCAAGGACTTTATTCGTGATATACTCCCCGTATAAATTTAATAGGTCTGGGGAGAGTATATAGCCCTGTCTCACCCCTTTGATTTATATTTTTTAATATAATGAGTCAATGAAAACTTTTCCGATGAATTTGACTCTATTTTGACTATGTAGTGTTGTTTTTATACAGGCTTCTGATAAGGTGTAGACCGGAAAAAACGGAGAAGGGTGTTGGATGAGGCCAGGGCTCTACAATAAGGTTGTTGAAGGCTTTTCTTTTCCCGAACATCAAGACTGTACAATGGAATGGTACATTAATGTGACTAACCCGATGATATAGCAATATTGTAAAATGGAGGATGATTATGAACGAGACCAGGGCCCTACAATAATGATGTAACACTGACGATTTTTGCTAATACAACTGTTTTTAAATCTCAACTGGACAATTAAAAAACATCGCAGCTGTCACCTGTCAAATATGACCGAACCGTATTTTTCTCTACGCAGCAGCAAATGTAGACTATATCATGTTTTTATTTTAAAATATCTGAAGAAATTAATGGATCTCATCTGACTTACAGCCCTTGGATGATTTTACTTCAATGAAACAGAAAAAAACAATAGGAATATAATTTGGTACTGAGCAACAAGTGATCAGCTGTTCTCTCTGTCTCTATTGTCCATTTAATAAAACATGCCATTTCTAAGAAGAATTATGAATTTGTGATGAGATTTAAATCAAGGTGTTTGTCAATAATTCAGCGATAAAAGAAGCAAATGATATACGACCCAATGACCCAATTTTCACAGCCGATATTGACTTACAT
The DNA here is from genome assembly GCA_022495035.1 of Philopotamus ludificatus. Classification (NCBI taxonomy): domain Eukaryota; kingdom Metazoa; phylum Arthropoda; class Insecta; order Trichoptera; family Philopotamidae; genus Philopotamus; species Philopotamus ludificatus. Next base: position 30,705 of record JAGXCT010036831.1, read on the forward strand.
TTGACAGCTGCAATTTCAGGATATACACAAACTAAAGTAGAGTCTTATTTAATGATTTGATATGGAATGAAGGCGGTATCCTAAAGTAGAAAGCAGAGTAAACAAATTATCTCTTAAGCGCATCAGTAGCAGAGCAAATGAATTATTTAATAATAATAAATAATTCATTTGCTCTGCTACTGAATTATTTATTATTATTAAATGCTTTCTCGGATTCTAGTACTGAATAAATCAATGCGATTCTCATTTTTAAGCACTTAATGATTGGTGGAAGGAAAATAATACAAATGAAAACATCTATAAATTGTTTAATGATTGAATATAAGTATTCATATTTTTTAATACAATGAGTAATTGGCACTACGGATATATGTATAATAATACAACAAGATATTTTACGATTGATTAAATACACACAGATTACACACACACAGTAGACTATGATATTACTGAATAAAACAATACATTTAGTGATTATTATATAGTTTATGAGTAAAAGCTTATATCACGAACATTTACTACAAAGCGCTGATGCAAATGAAAGTCTACTGTTGTCTCAAAATTGAATTAGAAATCAGAGAAATTCACTAATTAATGTCTAAGATAATGCCTTTGTTAAATTGATGCAATCTACTGACAATTATCTGCGATAGTACAATTTATCAGATATCCTGATAAGGTGGAATAAAGCCGGTGTTCCGGACGTCGAGTCGCGTTTGAACGAAATATATTAATAACATTTTACATAGAAAAAATAATACAATTATTAAAAATATAATTCACACAATATACGAAGAAGATCAATTGGAATCTAATTTCCAAACATGTTTTGAATTGTTTTCTTATATGTTTCGTTGGATTTTTGGATTTGTTTTCGTATTATTATCAATTTGTCCTTTGCTTCGGTGACGGTCGGATCGAGAGTTATCACCCGCTCCATATCGGTTAGTGCAAGATCCCATTCTTCCAGGCACATATGCGCCGTGCCTCTCCTATAAAGCGATTTTACATTATCCTTGTCTATTATCAAGGCTTTGGTACACAAAGATACCACCTCCGAATGCTGATCAAATAGTAATTGACAGTAAGCTATGTTGTTATACAATTTCACTTTGTCGCCGTTGATTGTAGCACGCTGCTCTACGGTCATCGTCTTCATGTTATCATCGTCGACGCTCAAAAGAACTTTCAGTGCTCGGCTAAACTTAATGAAAGCCTCGTGGGTCTTCTTATTTTTCATCAAGAGCATGCCCGTTTCTTTGAACTCGGCAGAGTAAGCTACCTTCTTTTGCCACTCCCATTGGCAGAATATGGGTATTTGCTCGTATTCGATTATTTGCACGGTGCAAGTCACAGTCAACGCCGGCTTGTAATCGTCGTCGCAGTAAATCAAACTGACGAACGCTATTTCGCCTACGCACATTCTAGTTATACATTTTTCAAAATCTACGTCCAAGAAGTGGGCAGAATATCCAAAGATGAAATGACCCATAAATTCGCCGCCGAAAAAAAAGCTCCCCTTCTCGTGACCTAGATCATTGTTGACCTCGGAGTACACATCAGTTATCTTGATATTACATTCGGCATTCATTGCTGGATAAATTTTAGCGATGCCAGGTTTGATGACGTTCTTTTTAATTATCTTATTATTTTTCACATTGATTATGATGTCGCCATCTTTTAATAGTGCTTGCCATTCTCGTAACCTCTCAAGAGAGGTATCATCCATGTTAATCATTGTTTAGCGCTAGACCCCGCCTATTGACAGTCACAAGTGTCTCTCCTTGACAGGTCGCGAAAGCTAGTGTTGCCAACTCGACCTAGACTGCATTGATCGGATACTTTTTTTTAAAAAAATAAGATAATAATTTTAAATAGAAGTAAAATAAATTCAAAATATGTATCTATGATCACAAACAATAATTTTCCAATATTATTATGAATAATTAATCATAAATAACGAGCATTAGACATAAGTGTTGCCATGTCTTATTTGTTATTGCATGTTGCCTAGGTCAGGTTACATGTGTCAAATAGTTATAAGCGATGCCGAAAACTCCAAGAAAATGTCCGGGATTTGAATCCTTCCAACGATTAAATTATCTTAATCAGGTATACATCGCATTATGATATAACCGTTTATATTTATCACACGATTTATTATATTTTATTTTTAGATACGAAACTTTATGGCCGCTGAGGTCGGAAACACCGTATTGGCCAGTTATTATGGCAGTTTATTTGATAGCATTGCGAAAAAATCGGTTATCAGAATGTATGTATTATTTAATATATGTTGATTTTGTTGTGTATTCAATTTTATTTTCGATTTTAGAGATTCGGCGGTGAAAAGACAGATATGTAAAAAATGCAAAGGTCCATTAATTTCGGGAGTAACGGCAACTGTAAAAATTAAATCAAACAAAAAGGCAAAATCGATGGCCGTGTGGAAATGTAAACAGTGTCAACATATAAAAAAATATCCTATCGATGCAAATAAAAAATTATGGAACGAAAAACCCGAATCGGTTATTGAATTATTGGATTATTCGAATAAATGATGATTTTTAAACGTTAATATATTTATTTATGTATCTTTTTTCAATTAACGAGTTTAAATACATGATTTTGTTTTATTTACACAAGGACAATTATAAACTGGTGATGGTATTTGCCACCTGAAGGGCACTACGCCATCTGCCTCAGTCCTTGACCCCTTTTATCCACTCCCCAAGCTCCAGCAAAGACATGTCCAACTCAATCCTGATACCACAGTTGTGATAGTCGCACTACGGGTTTACTAGACTATTCGATTACGAGCTAGGGCTGATTCGTATTTGTTTTAAGGTCTGATCGGGTGCTGCGGACACTTCCGGTAGCACACATATCACCGAATCGGCACGGATAGCGGCCTTATTGTTGGATCTGATTTTGACTTTAAGCTTATTGTTGACATTCAAAAAGGTATCATGTGTTTAGGTGCGCTCGGCAATTGTGGAAAAAATTAAATGAAATACCAGTTGTGATGCCTCAGCCTCTGTATTCGTCTGACATTCTTTTTTCAGTTAATTATTGTTAAGCTAGGTTCCACTGTAAAATATATGTCGTAGTGGGAAAATATCACCAACCCTTGCAAAAATGTCCCTGAAGAAAAAGCCGGAAGTAGACAGCTATAAGTGAATGAGTCCCATTCTCAGATAGTTTTGGAAATATCACTTTCACATCGTTGCCTGCCTCAAGAAGACCAAAAAGGCATGGGAAGGGGAGGCTAAGAGAGGCTATACTTCTGCTTGGAAGAAGCTTTGGCCGGAGAGCAATGTTGAATGTGACTTTGCAGGGTTGGAGAAAGTACCTATAGAGTCTGTAGTTAACGAGATTGTGTCTTTGGTCAAGATCATGTGACTAGAAGTGGATAACAATGATATCGATGAGTTTGATGAATCCTGTTGAAGGGCATAGAAAAGTACTGACCACCTGATAGCTACTAAGAGCTAAAGAAGTTGTATTGTGTTTCACACCAGGGAGTTGGGGAGGAGAATTTCAAAGGAGGAAGAGGAGGTAACAGCAAAGCAACATTTTCTGATGAAACTGTTGCACCATACATTGAGAAGCATCAGCCTAATACGGCAGTGGCATTCCAGATTGGTTCATTCAGCGATAAAAAAGATGAAAACAATCCACGCTCCTTAACTTTCCATATATAATTTTCTTTGAATTCACGTTATGCATGTAATTTATTTTTTGGCATGTAATGAATTATCGTATTTTACATTCCGTTATAATGAAAAACTTATTTCGTTTTACGAGTAAGACTCTCAAACAAGTTATGTTCGTTAAGCGAGTTGGAGAGTAAGTTCCATTTTATTCAAAAATTGTGAAATATTGGATAATATTCAAAGATTTAGTTTGTATATTAAAAGAACAGGAATTTTCACAACGCATTTCATAATAAAAACCGTAAATTCAAAATAAAATTATTTATTTAAAAAATTCAACATCTTAGATACAATTTAAATATTCATATAAAAATACAACATGGAGTTTCGAGTTAAACTCGGTACTCCTCGTCGAAAAACACAAAATAATGTGTAATCCGCAATATTTACAACAAATGTATATACAAGACAAAATAACTTAACAAATTCATATAGTGCTTATTTATACATAACAATGGTTTATCAAACAAGCACGATCTCGTATCCGCGAACAATAAATTTGCCGATTAAAATCAAACATACAAAATAGTTGTCAAGATTGATACAAAAACTACCAAAAATTATTTGAAAGGATTCCGGCGGGCGGAGGTATGCTGCCAGTACTAATAAGATTTTGTATCAACACGTCTAAACGGCACTTTGGCCCACCGTTGTCAATCTTTCCCAATTCGTTGACATATTCGGACGTCAAATATTTCAAAATTTTATAAAACTGAACGTTGTATCGTTTGTACATGTCGTTGCCGCACGTCGTCAGAAAATCAAACAGCAGAGTGGCGCTGATATCCGCCTCTGGCTTTAAATTAATAAACGCCGCCAACCACCTCCAGGCGTCGGACAAATTATGCGGATGCTCCATTTGGCAGGCAGCGGGCATCTTTGTCACCCATATTGCGGCGCATAGCTTAAAGATCCCTGATATTCTCTTGAGAAACTTGTCTTGCTTCTCAATTTCGCCCTCGTCGCTGTACAGATATCCTCTGATCTTATAAAACTCGTCGATTGGCTGATCGGCCAACTGCGGCAGAATCATTGGCACGATGTAAGGACAGCACTTTTGAAATTGAGCGCACAGTAATTTACCAAAGTCGGGAAAACGGGCCCACAAAGCAACGCAGACCGAAGCAATGGGGAACGCCGCCTCCGAATTGCTCGAGACCAACTGATCGCCCTGCTGGACAATTTTTTTTGCCAGCAAATTCGTGCAGTAATATATGCCTTGTGGATGTTGAGCGGCCGATACGTAGACGTCGCCGACGACCACTCTTTCGCCGGAGAGAAGCCTGGACAATTTTTCAAATTTATCCCGGATGTGTTCACCGCTCAACGATGATATCGCGTTGACAGGCGTATTGACGGCTTTTTGGCAATCAAAACGAAACTTCTTCATCGACGGATCTTCCATCAATTGTTTATAGCTGTTTTCGTAATTCACCAAGTATTCTTTCAGCTCGACATACTTCTTATATGAATGTTCGCTGTAAAAATCGTTTATTTTCGGCGCAGTCGACGTACGTTCGGGCTTCGGGACGGGGACGATGACGGCGGGTCGTTCGATGTTCACCACGTCGCTTTTGACAGGTGCGGCGACGGGCTGGGCAGCTTGTTGTTTAATAATTTCGGCGGTTCTCGCCGCGTTATCCAGCTTTTCTATACTCTCGATTATTGCGTATTTTAAATTTTCGATATCGCGACAGAAGATCGACGCCTGCTGCAACTCTTTCTCCGTCGCGGGCTTAACTTTACAATTTTCCATGATGTTATATATCGACGACACGATGATCGAGAGATCCGAGCTGTATTCGTTGAACACTTGCGAGCTCAATTTGTCCCTGGAACATACGACGATTATCTCTTGTTGGATTTTGGATATTTGAGCGTGTTTGGTGCATAGCTTTTTTAACCATTCTTTGGATGCTGTCATTTGGTCTTCGGCAATCTTTTTCATTTTTTCGGAATGCGCTTCGTTTTCGAGTTGTATCCTCTCTTCTTCGATTTTGGAGAGTTCTCGCTCGATCTCGAGCTCTCTAGAGAGACGTATTTGCATGTATTTTTGGTTTTCGAGCTCCTGATGGCGGTGCAGTTTATCGAGCATAGTGGCGTGGTCGGCTGCCATTTTTCGGACGAGGTCGTCGCGTATTCGGACGGCCTCTGTGCGTAAATGCGAGTTCCAAGCATGCAAAAGACGCGTCAGGGCGGCGGGTGCAGGTGGCGATGTCGGTTGCGGCTCGGCAGGCGGACTGGGAGGGCTAGGCGGAGGAGCCTGCAGCATTGTGGTCGCGGCCAAGGGTGCAAGGCGACTGGCCTGCGTGAGAGCCGACAGCCGCAAGCTGGCGAATTCATGGTCGAGAGGTGGAGACGGTACGTGCGCCATGCTACTTCACAAAGTTGTTTATGACAACGGTCAGTGTTGCCGCGCGTCGATAGCTATCAGTGTTACCACCTGACAAAACTAAATGTCCCGCTCAATTTTATTATATTATATTTATATAAAAATTAATATAATCCAAATATATATATATATACATGTACACAAAAACGTCGTGTAATATATATATATATGTATGTGTAGTGTATATAAATAATATAATCCGTCTTATACGAGGTTTGAAGCTCATGCGAAAAATAGTCGTTACCTTACAATTAATATCTAAAATTGTTGATATGTATTCTTTATTTTTATTTATTAAACAATCAACAAAATATACATTAATAACATAATATACAAAATAAAATATACT
>JAGXCT010036831.1:48675-73619 GCA_022495035.1 Philopotamus ludificatus
CTCAGCGAGTGAGAGCCTTGTGACTGGCAAATGATGATGATGATGATATATATATTATTAAAATCAATACAAATTTTATGCCTGATATTAAAATTATTAATTATAGAGTAAGTAGAGATATCGATCATTGTTCTCTATGTAATTATGAAAATATGCAATAATCGATATAATAAATAATTAATAAGCACACTTCCGTGATCAGCATAATTAATATATTTCCTTTAAACATGCAATACGATTTCTAAATTGTATGAGGTGTGATTAAAAAATACGCGGGTTTCCAACCTAACCCCTTAATAATTATATATGGACTCTAACTGATTCGTATTCTGGGGAGGAAATCGTTCCTTTTCCTTCTTATTAAGGGTTCTTATTTTTTGGTAGGATAACATAATAAAATAATTGTTTTTATGGAATAAGGTTAATGTTTATCAGCTGTGACTTGTCATACTAGCAACACATAGAGAAGTTAAGAATGAATTCCCGAGACAAACTCCCTCCTACTTGCCTCGACACAGTGGGGAGGGTAAAATCCACGAAACCAATAGTTGTAGAAGATACACGGCATGATCAAGAGAAGCAAAACTCTTTCTAAAAAACCGCATATCAAGATCAGTTGGGCCGTCGTATATGCACAAAAAGGGGAGTCCTCACTACACGTGTGAGACCCAAGTTCTTGTGTCTCGTTTGAGCAACGGCAAAACGTTTACTTTCATTGTTTTAATTTTTTGCAATAGAAACAAGTCGCAAGGGGCCATGTCCGACTAGTACGTTTCACTCGCACCCGGCACATCGTACCGGATGCGAGCGAGAAAAAAACATCGCCCGTGGCAACAGAAGAGAATATTGTTTTTTTTAATAGCAGTCAATGATTATTTATAAAATTTATTCTTTGTGACAAGTAGCATTTATATTTAAAAACTTGGGGTTCCTAATATACCCCATCGGCACGGCTAGCTTAAGGATGCATCGTTTTTCAATAGATAAAGTTGGTTGAAGACCCTTGATTTTAACAATCAGTATGGCATCGTCTACTCTACTAGGTCTTATTTTATAAAAATCAAAATTTCTAGATCGAAAAGTGAATACCGCTAGCTATTACATGTTTTTCAGGTTGCTACCCTATCGGTCATATTTCGAACCGCCTGACTGTTCCGCAGACCATGATCCATGGAATCTGGCATGTACAAAACCATGCAATCTATCAGGACCCTCGCTTTACAGACCTTCAGGGGTACTAGGCCTTCAGAAGGCTCCTGAATTTTCCAATAAATAATTAATATTTGTAAACCACGACCCGCCATTAATTTTATGCCAGCCCGCAAGCTGCTGGCAAAATCTGACAAACCTAATTTTTTTTTAACTAAAAAAATGGGCCTATAATGCATATTTTAAGTAACACAATTAAGTCGCCGCTTTACAAATGGTACTCCTAAAAGTAGCCAGAACTGGATTTCTCTTGAGGTTGATAGGATTGGATTTCTCCTATTGGCTGAACTGGATTTCTCCTAAGGTTGGCAGAACTGGTTCTCCCCTGAGGTTAACTGGTCTGGATTTATCCTAAGGTTGGCAGAACTTAGTTTCTACAGGGGTTGACAGAATTGGATTCCTCCTAAGGATGGCAGAAATGGATTCCTCTTACGTTTGGCGGAATCAGATTATTCCTGAGGTTGGCAGAACTATGATTCTAGTATAGTATTTTAAGGTATAGGGTGTAGTGAAAATATTTTGAAGGGGGTCCTCAAAATTAAATTGCGCCTGGGGTCTCTCAAGTGCTAAATCCGCCACTGAATAAACCCCCAGTAAACTACAAATGTTTTCGTGGCTATTCTTACGGTGTTTTTTCGTTGGACGACATTCTTTTCCGGTTTATTATATATATTTTGTGTAATTTTGCATATCGTTTAGGATACTCCGGATCCCTTAATTATCCCATTACTATGCCACTCGCGTTTAGCTGCCATTTATTAATTATTATCAATTATTAACTCATTATTCTAAACAAGCGATGGTCAACAGAGATGTTAACGTGAAATCACAATTAGGGAAGCATTTTAACTAGCGTTCATGTGATCGCGCCATCTTTGCAATTAGACCCACTAATGTTCAGAGGTAATTGAACTTACTTTTTCTGAAAATTGTATTTTTTAAACATAGATTAATTTCGTTAAAATGCGGCCAAATCGGAGTAATACAAGCTGCAGCGGGATTTTTCACATATTTCATAATCATGGCTGAAAATGGATTCCTCCCCATGAAGCTGTTTGGAATAAGAGCTAAATGGGACTCCAGGGCAATAAACGACCTGACGGATTCATACAATCAAGACTGGGTATGTTTTACATTAATTCTCATCATGAAAATGAGATTACGTTACGATATCATATTGTTTTCAGACGTACTACGACAGAAAAGTATTAGAAAACACATGTCACACAGCATACTTTGTATCGATCGTCGTGGTACAATGGGCTAATGTCATAGTTTGCAAAACAAGACGCGTGTCGTTCTTAGAAAAGGGCATGAATAATAAAATGTTGAATTTTGCAATAATATTTGAGACTTGTCTCGCAGCATTTTTATCATACACACCTGGCATGGACACCAGTCTTCAGATGTACCCTCTGAAGTAAGTAAAACGTTATATAAAAACGATAAATTAATAATTAATCAATCATTTCTTTGTATAGATTTATATGGTGGTTCCCTGCAGTGCCATTCATGATTTACATCTTCGTCTACGATGAACTACGACGTTTAATCATACGAAAGAATCCAGGTGGATGGCTGGAACAAGAGACGTGCTGTTAAATTATATATCAATATAATATAATCATAGAAAATTTGTTGTGCTAGTAATATAATAATAAAATATTTTAACACCATGCATTTTTTTAATATTATTTCATACCTTAGGGACCATTATTTAATTTACAATTAGGGAAACTATTTGCCATTTGCATAGCAGTCAGACCTGTTCTTTATGTGTTGATATACGCTGTCGCATTTTGAAATATTATTTATCATTAATTGATCATTAAATTTTTATATGTGTATATTTATCGTGTAAAACGCAATACCATAATGATATCAGATTATAATATTACTGTTTAATTAAAAAAATATATATACGTACTTACATTACATTAAATTTGTATGTTATGCTTTTTATTGTTAAACTATTATGAAAATAATACAACAATATTGATATATTGCATCTATTTTGATATTTATTTCGCGTTTCACATTTGACGTTTGACGTTCGAGCGCGAAACAAAAGAATGCATTTTTTAACCTCTCAACCGTCTATTGTTAACGTTGGTCGTAACAGTGAAAATAAAGGCCAGATTATTACACACATATATGTTTTATTCTGATCTAATTACGCTTACTTATGACTTGGTTTTTTTTATGAAACATACTTATAACCCCACACATGATTTTATATACATGTACACACTAGTACGTTAATACCCAATCAATGTTCTAAAAATTACAAAATCATTATATATGTATAAACGATGTGTGGATGTGTGTGCATATATGCATTCGTGTAATGAGTAAATTAAACATTTAAATATCTTGAACGAATTTATGTGACGTAGATTAATTAGATTCCCCTTCCTCTATGATATCTATTTGTCAATTATGTGAGTTAATGATGATAAATTAGGAATTCTATATAAAGCATTGTCGTATTCAATTTCGTGCTTAGATTTCGTACAGAAACAGCCAGTGGTTATGGCCTAACCAATACAACGCCGCTCAAGTCTTCCTGACTTTTGACATAAACGCCTTTGACCTTCGACAAATAAAAATATCAAGATGAGACCCAAATTAGTTCAGTTGAAAAAAGAAGTAAGTGAAAATGGGAGATTTGGCGCAATCAATTGTGTTTTTTAATTAATCGGATGTATTTTCATTTGATGTACTTTCAGCTAACACAAACCCTCTGCTTTATCAAACCAAATCATGTCGAAGATCTGGAGGATTTGAAACAAGAGCTGGACAATGATAATCACACAATACCACTAGAAGAATTGTTTTTACGTCTGCAAACGCATTCTGAAAATGTAATTAGAAAACTAAAAATGTTTTATTTATGAATGATTGTGAATTTAAATCAACATTTATTTGTACAAAGGGACTGACTCACGCTGCTGCGAAAAAGATTTTGGAGATTAACGGATTAAACGTTCTTACACCACCGAAGGCTTCATCAGAATGGGTGAAATTTGTCAAAAATCTATTCGGTGGTCTTTCGCTTTTGCTCTGGATGGGTTCGATATTATGCTGTCTTGCGTACGGTATTCAAGTTGGCACATCCCAAGAAGCTTCTAAAGACAATTTAAATCTGGGAATCGTTCTGGCATTGGTCGTTGTGATCACAGGCGCATTTTCTTACTATCAAGAGAGCAAAAGTTCAAGAATCATGGAGTCGTTCAAAAATCTAGTTCCGCAATTCGCCACGGTAATTAGAGAAGGCGAAAAGCTGACGATACTCGTTGAAGAAGTCGTTTTAGGCGACATTGTATGCGTAAGTATATGGAACTCTAGTAACTTAAATCCAGATTACTTCTAAATAACAATATTTTACAGGTGAAATTCGGCGATAGGATTCCGGCTGATATACGGATCATCGAAGCACAGGGTTTCAAAGTGGACAATTCTAGTTTGACTGGGGAATCAGATCCTCAATCTCGAAGAATTGAATGCACCCATGCATGCCATCTTGAGACTAAGAATCTAGCATTCTTCTCCACAAACGCTGTCGAAGGAAATGCCAAAGGTGTTGTCATATCATGTGGAGATAATACAGTAATTATATAAGACATATTTTTAATTTGATTATAGTTTCGTAATAATCAACCGTGTGACATTGCAGGTGATGGGAAAAATAGCTGGGTTGGCGATTAGGATAAATACAGGAATAACACCCATCGCCAAAGAGATTTCCCATTTCATCCACATCATCACAACGGTCTCGATATGCATCGGTGTCTTATTCTTCTTCATATCACTTGCGTTAAAATACAATTGGCTCGATTCAATCATCTTCTTGATCGGTAGAAATATATTTAATTCAATCTGCATTTGCTTATCTTCGTATATTATAATCTTGAATTGAAATGATGCAGGTATCATAGTTGCTGTCGTACCAGAAGGACTTCTAGCCACGGTGACAGTTTGTTTAGCGTTGACAGCTAAACGAATGGCGGCCAAAAACTGTTTGGTTAAAAATTTAGAAGCAGTAGAAACTCTTGGCTCAACAAGCATCGTTTGCTCGGACAAAACTGGAACGTTGACACAGAATAAAATGACAGTATCACATATCTGGTTTGATGATAGAATAGTCGAAGCAGATACGACGGAAGAACAATTCGGCACTCAATATGGTAATTAGCACCTGTGCAAACATCAATATTTACTCCAGTCGTCTTAGAGAATGTATTAATCATCTGTTTTATTATTGAAGAACGCACAACTCCAGGATTTGCATCGTTGACGATCGCCGCTGCGTTATGCAACCGAGCAGAATTCAAAACTGGACAAGACGCCATCCCCGTGTTGATGAAAGAGGTGGTAGGAGATGCGTCGGAATCTGCGATTCTTAAATTCGTCGAGCTCTCCATCGGCGGTGTTATGGCCGTCAGAAACAACCACAAAAAAGTCTGCGAAATACCATTCAACTCCACGAACAAATATCAATTATCGATTCACAGTACGAATAATTCAACTGATTCGCGATTCGTCATCGTGATGAAAGGAGCGCCAGAAAAAATATTGGAGAAATGCTCCAGCATATTCATCAACGGAAGAAACGAGGTAGTCTATTGTCTTATCTATCTATTGTATAACACAATAAAAATATTGGATAATTCAAATAAATGTTTTTCAGCCGCTCGATGAAAAATTCATAAAATCATTCGATGAGACATATTTGAAGCTCGGCAGCCTCGGCGAACGCGTCATCGGTTTTTGCGATTTACACCTACCATCAGATGAATATCCGGAGGATTTTGTATTCGATGCCGAAGATCCCAATTTTCCGACGGAGGGTATGAGATTCTTGGGCTTGTTTTCGATGGTCGATCCGCCGAGAGCGTCTGTCCCGCAAGCAGTTGCCAGATGCAGATCGGCCGGCATCAAAGTCGTCATGGTGACCGGTGATCACCCAATCACAGCCAAAGCAATCGCAAAAACCGTTGGAATTCTCTCAGACGGTAGCCAAACTATCGAAGACATAGCAGAAAGTCGTAACATTCCTGTCAGCGAAGTCAATCCACGCGATGCCAATGCTGCTGTTATCCACGGCACCGAATTAAGGCAATTAAATTCGAGCCAGCTCGATCAGATCTTGAGGTAATAAAATAATGAGGATGATTCTATCATTTAAGGCATTACATTATTCGTGGTTGGTTCTTTTTAGTTATTATAATGAAATCGTATTTGCACGCACGTCTCCACAACAAAAATTGATCATCGTCGAAGGGTTTCAACGTTTGAATTATGTCGTAGCGGTGACCGGAGATGGAGTCAACGACTCTCCTGCTTTGAAAAAGGCTGACATAGGGATTGCCATGGGAATCACTGGATCCGATGTATCAAAACAGGTACAGTAACTCAGTAACTTGTATTTGAGTAGTATCATCTTCTTTATTGATAAAGAATTATAAGAAACAACTTCAAAACAAGTTAGCACACAACTAAAAAAAGATCGTTAGGTACTATGATGTTTTTAAACATTTCATGTTAAAGACAAGAACCTTGAAGATGAACTTGTTAAGTTTATCCTTTATTATCTCCAAGGTGCTTTTAACCAAATAAAGGCGTTTATTGATGAATTAAAACCCACAGCTAAAATGCTTCTACACATTGTTAATAAGCTTACTATTCACAATTGTTGTAAAAAATAAAGAACTGACCTATTTTTTAGAACTAAACCTATATTAATGGTGACAGATGGATGGTCTACTTTCAGGGTTTGACGATACTATTGATGAACAATCAAGAACTGACTGACCCAAAAATCGAAAGGAATCTCAACCTCTCTTGTCACTGATCTAGAGTAGCTTTGACGATGATAAAGATTAACCCCTTTAATAAAAATGTCGTTTCTTTTCACTTTTATTTAAAAAAGTGAAAAGTAGGATTTCCTAACTTCGATTATTTTCATACATTTATCGATTTTAGGTTGCTGACATGGTTTTGTTGGACGATAATTTTGCCTCGATCGTGGTAGGGATAGAAGAAGGCCGCTTGATATTCGACAATTTGAAAAAGGCGATATCTTACACGCTTACCAAGATAGTGCCTGAAATAATTCCATTCATGGCCATGATTGTATTCAGCATACCATTGCCGCTGGGAACCGTGACGATACTCTGCGTCGATATTGGCACAGACTTGGTATGTCCATACATTTTAGGCATATTTATGTATTGATCTAATCATAAATTACTAATTTTAGGTACCTGGCATTTCATTAGCCTATGAGACGGCAGAGAGCGACATAATGAAACGCCCTCCACGAAATTCGCAAACTGATAAACTAGTAGACAGCAGGTAGACGAACGTTCTATCCGACGAAAAAGCTATATCATATTAATGCTAATTATTTTTCAGGCTCATCTCTTTGAAGTGTGGACAGATTGGTATGATTCAATCTGCCGCTGGATTTTTCGTATACTTCATAATAATGGCACAAAACGGATTCCTGCCACTGAGTTTGTTCGGAATTAGATCTATATGGGACAACAAGGGAATAAATGATTTACCCGATTCGTATAATCAAGAATGGGTATGTTTTTTTTAGTATTACGCTCTCATTTTATGTGGTGTATATAAAAGGAATGCTAATCTCAGAACGAGCCGAAATTTTAGGCTGGTGGAAGCGGCATTGTAACGACCTAGGGTACCATACGTTCAAATATTTCATACAAAATTGTTAGGGCGTCTTATTAGTTACGCGGAGGCCCTTTATAGAAGACTAGCCATACGGTTTCAGATCGGACAAATCCACGGTAGACCAGGTCTTCATGATCACCCAGATGATCGAAAATTGCTAAGGATATGGCATTGATTGTCATACCTTTTTTGTCGACTTTCGTCAGGCGTATGACAGCATCCATAAAGGAAAATTATGAAGTACTATGAATACATGTGTTTGGTTGAATACACATGGCAATCCAGGACATGCATCGTCTTGATCAGTTCGAGAGTAAGTCTTCAGACGTATCTTCGAACTGCGTCCGGACAAAGTTAGTTCTACATGTAGACATTTCTATTAAGGAATTCATGAGATGGACAGAGTTCTATGCCACTATGAATTCAAGGCTTGGGGTACCCGCCCTGTTTATTTAGTCACTATTGTCGTATGAAGTCCCGCATGGTCGAGTGAAAGAACGAAGCACTTGCGATTGGCGAATGCAGGACGCAATTCGTCAGGTTTTGAAGCTACTGAACGTGTATTTGGAATAATCGTTAAATTTGATTTCAAAAATTCGTAATGGATTGTACCTCGACGATTAAGAAGATAAGCTTTGCAGATCTGTTAGATCGGTTAATCTTTATCAAGCCATTGTCTTTTGCACACAATGTTGTCATAGGTAACCCATTTTACATCACCAGTTTAAAAAAGGCTCACCTTTCACCTTTGAAAGGTCTCCAACAAAGTCGAAAGGACAACCCGCCCTCTGTTCATCTTTGAAGGGCCATGTCTCCAGAAATTCTGAAGATTTGGAATCTGGAAATTTTAGTAATTCACTTGCTTCAGCTGTCGCAAGGCATTTTTATAATTACCAAAGCATAGCATGACTTATATGTCCATTTTTACTAAATTTTTAACCGATCATCACAGCGGCTTGAAAACAACCGAGTCGTTCGAAGATCCTCAGCATTTCAAGTCAAGACATTTTTTTCAAAAATGGATTATTCTAAGAATAAAAATAGCTATTTATGATATGCCACATAATTTGGTCTACATTTTTTTACTAATCAATGTGATGCGTAAATGATAAGCGCACTCGGCGATGTCCCACCGTGGACTGAGCACATGCCGCCGACTAAGTTCTTGTCACTAGTAGGTTTTACTCGCACTCGAAGGACCAAGTTTTTTTATAATATTTATTCTTTAGACTTTTATAGATAAATACAAAAAGTTTGTGAAATATTAGATTTATATTAACACTTTAGGAGCCGCAAGGTTTTACATCAAACCTAGCCTGGGGGCCGCATGGTTTCATGTAATGATAATCCAAGCTAACATGCACGTGTATCCATCTGTGGTCAAATAGTAGAAATACATTATGCATCGTTATCAGAAAAAAAAATGCCAAGTGGGGGTATGGCTCTTACGCCAAAAGGCGTGAACGGCTCATAACGCTTGGCTACAAATCACCCCAAAAGGCGTGAACGGCTCATAAAGTGTTAAAAGAGTTGAGGTCCCTAATAGACATTGGCACGGCTAGGTCAAAAGTTAGTAAAACGTTGTAATGTATACCCCAATATATCTATTTAGATAATCCCTATCTATTTAACAAAAGCAAAAACTTATTTGTCCCATTCAATCATAGTAAGTAGATACAAGGAATAGATTCATCCTACCTCCACCGGAAACTACTTATGACTCGACCTAATATTATATATAACAAAAATCGTTTCTTTTTTGAAACTGGATTAAAAAGGAATTTGATCTTGAATATTAATACTAAACAATGATTGATAATTTTCAGACATATCATAACAGAAAAGTATTAGAATCAACATGCCAGACTGCTTATTTTATATCCATTGTCGTGGTCCAGTGGGCGAATCTCATCATATGCAAGACCAGAAAAGTATCAATATTTCAGAAAGGCATGAGAAATCATATCTTAAACATGGCGTTATTATTCGAGACCGCACTGGCCATATTCCTTTCTTACACACCGGGAATGGGAGATGCATTGAACATGTTCCCATTGAAGTAAATAACATTTAACAAGTATTTATAAACAACGGGAAAAAATATGAACTATAATATTAATTTCAGATTCGAATGGTGGTTACCTGCTCTTCCGTTCATGTTATACATATTCGCATACGACGAATTGCGACGATGGTACATCCGCAAATATCCGGGATGCTGGCTAGAACAAGAAACTTAATTGTAATTTCCAAAAAAGTGATTTATATTTATTTATTTATTTATTCAAATCATCCAAAATAAATATATATTCGCGTAATGGCATCACGAAATCATAATTGCATGTAATTAAACTAATTAATAATTAATGAATAAATCATAAAATCATAATATATATATTATTTAATTTTTGCATTAATATTCGTCGGAAATCACAGATTGTGATTATATAGCTCTATATCGAGAGCAATGTCTGAAAATAATGAATATGTTCATTGACATTCATGTCACTGTTAACACAGCTGTTAAATACCAGCTTCATAAACATATGTTATATCTCTGAATAAATATTAATATTAAATGGTTGCAAATTGCCACGATCAATTAATTATTAATACGTAAAAGATATGCATCGGACACGCCATCATTGAAAATAAGGCATCAAATAAAATTGCATTCGACCATTGTGAAACGCGTATCGCTACAAAATGGCGCACATGTCTAAAAAATTCCTGAAAAATTCATCGATTCACGGATTGCGATATTTACAATCAGAGTATCCCATCTTTCACAGGTGATTTCTGTTTAATATTATCGATAAATTAATATATATTTATGCATTATTATATTATTGCAGAATCTTATGGGTGTTGGTTATAATCGTGTCTTTGTTTGGAGCATGGCTTTTGGCTTCGGGACTTTGGTTCAGATTCATGGCGTCTCCGACTAGACTTTCACTAATATCCACATACACACCTATCGATACCATTCCATTTCCGGCCTTAACTATTTGTCCGTTGAATAAAATGCGTTTAACGAATATTAAGAAATTTTTGAAAAGTCTAACGTTCGTACACCAAATATTTTTTTTGCCATCTATAGGTGTTAAACTACTGACTGAAAGTTTAGTTTTTTTTAAATTTCATCGGAACATATTCGGATAAGATTTTGGTCGTTGTGTTGGTACATTTAAACCTGACGCATCTCGACATTGTTAGACATTCTGGATGCTTATTCAATTGTTGACTGTCGAAGAAGATTTTTGCTAAGAAGAGTCGCTGAAAGCGAGTTAAGTCATACTGAAAATTGCGTTCCAGACGTGCATTAAAGATAACAAAAGTTGTGAATCAATTATATGATTTACCTAATGGTTACTACTTTGAGGAGGACGAGAATAAGTTAAGACAAAAATAACTGTTTTTTCAGCTTTCGGTTCAGTTCCGGTACGAAGTTTTGTTGTACGAATTTAATTAAAATATTAACAATAATAAAATAAGTGGCTCAACGACTCTGTGAGTCAGTATGACCGCACTAGTAAGTCAGTATGACTGCACTAGTGCGTCAGTATGACTGCACTAGTGAGTCAGTATGACTGCACTAGTGAGTCAGTATGACTGCACTAGTGAGTCAGTATGACTGCACTAGTGAGTCAGTATAACTGCACTAGTGAGTCAGTATGACTGCACTGAGTCTCAGTACGACACGGAGCTTAGCGGTGAGACTCCCTGCCCCCTGCACTCCGCTACCGACCCGCGTCCATTCAATACACGACGCCGGTAGCGCTGTCGAGCAGGCAGCGTTCTTGCTCCATACCGCGTATATAAAAATATATTTTTCCTCAATTTACTTGGGGTGCTGCAAGTCCGCAGTGTATATGGACGAGCCGCCCCTGTATTTAATTTTGTAAACAAGTAAGAAAATGGAAATGATAAAAAATGTCATTATAGATAAAAAAAAAAGCCATTTTATGGGCGACTTCTATTTGACGGGGTGGAAAAATATATGTGTGACGTCATTATCAACAATATAAAAAAAATATGAGTAGGAGAATCCCAAAAAGAGTTTTACAGTCTTGAGAATCATTGAAAAAGCCTATAATGAGCTAATTAATAAAGTCAGATAATATATTTCAGACAAATAATATCGAAAAAAATTCAATGGCTTTGGATAAAAATCCCACAACTTGCAAGAAAACTAGAGAAAAAAAAATTTAGATAAATAATACACCAATCTCAATTATATTGTGTATCGTAAAAATGCGAATCTAATGTGATTTTTATTAGATTTCAAAATAAAAAGCAGTAATTTTTAAATTTCCTTCCATGGGACTAACTATCAACTTGATTTTTATTACTTTCAGTTGGTCAAAGTTGAACTTCTATAGATCAGTTTATGAGTATTTAAAATTATGTAGATTATATACTCAAATTTTATCACAATTTTAGATATCTCCCAGAAAATATAACACAAAATGATATCATAAGAGCTATGCCACAGGTATCTTCTTTGGCGATATCGTCTGTCGTATACAATCTCGATGATCTAGCGATGTTGCAAGATCTTTTCGATAACAATCGATATACAGTATTTATTTAAATAATGTTTAGGTAAAATTATTTACATTGAGCTTATATAATAATTATATTTGAGGTGGAAGATATCCAAAAATTGCTAGGGCAATCCTGCAAAGATTTATTGCTTCGCTGTCTGTGGGAGGGAAAAATTGTTAATTGCTCTGATTATTTTGAAAACTCGATCACTACGGTCGGAAGCTGCTGTTCTTTCAATTACAAAAGGTACTATTATTGATTATAATTAGGCAGGTAGCTAACATAAGGCAAAAGGGGCCATTTAGGGTCCCTCGGATACATCGAGGCCCTTGCCGTTTAGGGGCTTCGGGGTCCTAAACCCGGTTATGTATATAAGCAGATAATGATTTATAATATAAATATTTTATATTTTTTAGTCATCGAAGGAAAATTTTTACACAGAAATATTCCGAGTATTATGGACCATATTTAGGTATGTCCATAGTGTTTGATGTTATGAAACACGATTCTCTTACTTTTCAAAGAAACGATGCAGTGTTGGTAGTGGTACACAACAGTTTGCAATATCCCATTCTTCATGAAAATGTTGTTTTTGCGGTCAGAGGTTATGAAACGTTTATTGGAATTAAGGCAACGAGAGAATTTTCATCAAACGATTTATCATCGCTTCCCGACGAAAGGTTTGCTGTTTCATATTTATCAATAAATACGATCTTAATCGTTTTCTTTGTACTATTTTTAGTCGAGAATGTATACTGCCGCATGAAAGAAATTTAAAATATTTTCCATTTTACGGAGAAGCAAACTGTCAAGTCGAATGTTACATGAATTTAACAATAAAATATTGTGATTGTGTACCATTATTTTATCCGAAGAGACTCCACGAAAGAACTTGTAATCTGCAGGACGTCCAATGCATAGAATCTTTGGAATATAGTATTTATTATCTTAACACATTCACACTCACATGAATATTTTTTTATAAATTAATATTCATTTGTTTTTTTTTTAAGTTAAATCAGGAAAGAATACAGAGGTCGAGTATGAAGATTGCGATTGCATGTATCTTTGCAATATTGTATATTATACGATTAGCACAAATAAGATACATTTAAGTCGAGAAGCTGTGAAGCATTCACTAAGCGCACTATAGTAAGTTATTATAATAATTGGGACCAGAAAGAATTCGCGTATTTTATGAACCGATATACACGATACAAATTTAAAAAAAACGTTTGCTAATATGAAAAATAATGGATTTTGTTTAGTATTAATTTATTTTTAATTTTATTTTTAGCGCAGGGATAAATTCCACTATACCGTATGGTGTTGTTCATATGTATTATTCAAAGCAAGTATCTGTTCTAGCTCGACAAGATATACTCACATCGTGGACTAATCTAATATGTAAGTATCCAAAACTGTCCATATCATACGAATTTTTCAAATTTTATGCAGATCATTAGTAACAGATGTCAGAAACGACACAAGTTGCACGTAACGTTTTTGCATTATTTAATAATAAATATTTATTTTAGCAAATTTGGGCGGCGTATTTGGATTGTTTCTCGGCTTCAGTTTCATGAGTGTCGCCGAATTCGTGTATTTTATCTGGCTGAAAATCAAATCGATACTGTGGCATGGAAACACTGAAAGAATATGCAGATCGCCGAAAATTAAACACTATAATAATTAGTCAATTATTGCACTCCATGATAATATAGATGATTGCATACCAATTGCCTTTATAAATAGCTTTTAATTGCAGAATATGTATTATTGAAATTATGTCACAATTTTCAATCAATTTCGCAAATATAGACCAATCTAAGAAATATTTTAATAAATCATTAATTTCACTCCCTTTCCTTTTATTTATTTATATTTAGATCCTAAGTTTTTTTATTTTTCTCGAATAACTCTTTTAATATAAACCCAAACTTTTTGTATTTGTCTAAAAAAGTGTAAAGAATAAATATTTTAAAAAAACATTGTCCTTCATTGTCCGCAGTTGCGAAAAAAACAACAATATTCGCTTATGTTGCCATGGCCGCGATGTTTTTTCTCACTCGCATCTGGTACTATGTGCCGAGTGCGAGTGAAACTGCGCGATTGACACGTGCGGCGAGTGCTCAATCTACGGCGGGACATCGCCAAGGGCGTTTGCCATTTACGCGACATATTGAGTACGAGAAAAATCTAAATTTTAAAGTAGACATTGAAGATAACAGTCTATTAATTGAAAATATTGTGGAGTAACTTATAATCAATGGAGATCGAAGAGGAATGCATTTCATATTGAAATAGAATGGAAGAATACATAGAATATAATAAAACAAATAAAACCGTTTAGTTTTAGTTAGACGATGGAATTAAAACAATTTAACATATGAAAGAGAACGGTATTGAAGAAGGGTGGTTCAAGTCCCGTGGATCACAAAAATAATGAACGTGTCAATCCTGTAGGAGTTGAATTCATAAATCAAATCAATACCAGATAAACGTAGAGAACAAGAGAAAAAAAACGACACTGTAGCAACATTTTGAATGGTCAGGATTGAATTGTCAGCATCATATTTCTCTATTTTGAAACAACTGCATCAATATTATATACACAGTCTATAGGTATTGTAAGTATTATCATCTAAGATCGCGAAATCAACTTCGAGTCCAATAAATTAAACTCCTTCTGGAAGAAGTAATAATGGACAATACCTGAGATCATATTCATGTAAAACAAAAATAATGAAAAGAAAGTCAGCTGGGTTTCTACAAATTGGCGATTTGTTTGTTCAATAATTTATTTCATTCATCCAGTAATTATGCTTAGTTTTTAATCAACTTTTGTGGCTTATTTATTCAATTAGGAAAAACACAACATGGAATAATCGCTTCAATGGATTAGTTTCTAATAAATTTAACAATAATCTTTTTGTTTTGTTGTATGATTATCTGCTTGTCTATGGTAATAAAAAAATTCAACGTTAAACGTCGTAAAAATACTAAGTAAATAATTGCGCATACTGGCGAAGAGTAATATACGCGGCAGCTGCGCGGAATAAATTAAAAAACATTTTGTGTTGACAGCAGGCTGGCGGTCGCCGGCGCTAAGCTTGGCGACGTGGATCAGCTTATGTCTTGATTGCTCGCCATGTCCTTGACATTAATTTGCTTTAAAATAAAATAAATAATAATAATAATACGTAACTATCGTTCTATTGTGTGTCGATTAATTATTATCTATTATAATATTAGTGTACGTGTTGATGTGTTAAAAATGTTATCTTTATAGATTTAAAATGAGGATACGTCGATTGGCTTCCCTATTTTGGGTTTTTTGTATGATTGCTGGCTTCGCCTCCATTTATTACTTTACTGAAATTGTACTAAAATCACCATCGAGAGCATCAGTACACGAAGAAATGAAAGATGTAAGTATATTCGGCTCTATCATATTTAATTATTGATAATATGTACGTATGTTATACTAAAAAAATTCAAGATTCAATTAAATAATGTTTATTTATCTAATTGGACTTTAAACATGGTTTTTCCATTGTGGTATCATTGAAATCTTATATCAATTTTATTTTTAACATGTATTTATTTGTTTCACTAAATGAATAGAATAAATGGCTACATTTCGAAGATAAATTGAAGCATTTAGAGTCCGAAGTCAATGAATATCATGTGGTAGTCGGTGAATTAAAATCTGTTGTCCAGGAACTTCTACCGAAAAAAGATAATGTGCGGCCTAACATCAATATCGACTTTAACGATCAAGATAAAAATCCGATATTCCTAGATCCGCCAGAGCTGAGTAGAAATGAAATTCGGAACGAACATATATGTCCGATTGCAATGGACACTATACCGAATACTCACATTCAGGTAAATTAATATTTATTATAATTATTTTTTATTGGGATAAATGTTTTTATATTTTTTTTCAGATGTTAGATGTATATGAAAAGCTTAAGTTTGATAATCCGGATGGTGGTCCATGGAAGCAGGGATGGAGAATCACATTCGATCCGCACCAATGGAATCCGCATCATAAATTAAAAGTGTTTATCGTGCCGCATTCTCATAATGATCCAGGTATTTATAAAATTTCCCAATGTTACGTGTTTTATATATGTTAAATAAATGTTATTATATTTAGGCTGGCTCAAGACGTTTGAAGATTATTATGCATCGCAGACGAGATCCATACTTAATAATATTGTGATGAAACTTGGAGAAGATACACGTCGTAGGTTCGTTTGGGCCGAAATGAGTTTTCTATCTTTATGGTGGGCGGAAGCGTCCGAAGAACAACAAACACAAATGAAAAAGTTTGTGAAAATATTCTTGTTGATAATTTAATTATTGATCTCGGTGATTTATGGTATTAAATATTTTCAGACTTATTCAGTCAAAGCAGTTGGAGATTGTCACTGGCGGTTGGGTAATGAACGACGAGGCCACATCGCATTGGATTTCTATCGTACAACAGCTCACCGCTGGTCATCAATGGTTAAAAAAGAACTTGGGCGTAATACCGAAATCTGGTTGGGCCATTGATCCATTTGGACATTCTGCCACTCAACCGTATCTTTTGAAAATGGCTGGATTAAACGCATCTCTAATTCAACGAGTGCATTACAGTGTCAAAAAGGAATTTGCTCAAGAGCAAAATTTAGAATTCCGATGGAGACAAACTTGGGGTTAGTTAAATCGATAATTAATCATTTCTTATCGTAAATTAATTTTGTTTTAATTTATTTAGATTCCGTCGGGACAACCGATATGTGGACCCACATGATGCCTTTTTATTCTTATGATGTACCGCATTCTTGTGGACCCGATCCCAAGGTATATATTACATATTAATAATTATATTACATATTAATAAGAAAGAAATAGTGTATTTTATATTTAATTAATTATTATTATAGCATATTAGGCGCAATAATAAACAACTTCATCGTAACTTAAAATTGGTATTTTTTTGTGTGTCTAAAAACTGACTTAAGTTCGGTTAAGTTTCATCTTCAATTTCGCTAATTGTGGAGAATAAACATCTGCATTAATCATTTCATCTTGGCAATTCTAAATGAACGATCCCTTTGAAATTCCACCACAGAATTCTTCTCTCCAGGATATCCAGTTGTCGCTCGTCTTGTTTTGTTAAAGCCCAACATTCAGATCTGTATGAGAATCATGTAGAGCTTTAGTCTTCTTTGAGAGGAATCTTGACCGTAGATGCTTTTGAAGTCCAAAGTAGCACCAGTTTGCCAGCATGGTTCTTCTTCATACTTCCAAATTGGTTCCATTGTTATTTGTAATAAGGGAGCTGAGATATACAAATTCCTGGATAGGCTCCAAGCTGTACTCTTCAACTCTCAGGTGTTCAAGGATTCGTCCTTGGCATATGAGCTTGTATTTTATCTTGAAAAATAAAACATTTACCGACTTTAAATCCAAATACTGGTTCAAGTGGTTTTCAGCCCTTTCCTGCTTGGATCCGGCGAGAATCGTTAGAGCGATAGCTCGGCAATTCATCATATGAACACTCCGGCGGGATTCGCCTGGAGTTGGCTCTTAGTTTCACACATGCTACTTACCGGTTGGACTTTGAAAAGGTTGACATTATCCCAACCGTCTTTGTCTAAAGAATTGCACGTGTTTCTCCGCTCATCTTTTTAATGGAATAGTTCATGTGGAGTACAAATATCGATTCTAATCAATTTGCCGAGAGATATTTCAGTACGTCATCGTTGAATTTAGAGGATAATCCTGATTTTGGCGCATCTTTTAAATTTAAATTTTTGGAACCAAAATTGGCTTCATTAGCACTTGATGGTAAACTTCGTTAATGGATTTAGTGGCCTTGCTGGCGTTTAAGTC
The DNA here is from genome assembly GCA_022495035.1 of Philopotamus ludificatus. NCBI lineage: Eukaryota > Metazoa > Arthropoda > Insecta > Trichoptera > Philopotamidae > Philopotamus > Philopotamus ludificatus. Next base: position 67,024 of record JAGXCT010036831.1, read on the forward strand.
CTGGTCGTAAAAATGTAAGCCTTGACAAAAAAATAAAATTGATTGCACGAGAATAATGTTAAACAATAGTTTTAAAAATAAAAATGAACTCACTGTGATTCCTAAAATATGCAATTTCTTTCTGGCTATTATTTAAATCATCATTAAACTAATTCCGATCTTTTTTATGTAGATATGTTGTCAATTTGACTTCAAGCGTCTTCCCGGATACGGATTATCGTGTCCATGGAAAATTGCTCCTCAAGCAATAAACGAAAGAAACGTTAATCAAAAGTAAGTATTATCAAATTACAGCGAGACCCCGTTTTTACGTGCCCGGAATTCACTTTTTCCCGCTATTTGCATTAAATTTTCACAATCCCGTTTCTAACTCCGAATCTACATTTTCCCTCTAATTACGTTTTTTTATCAGTCCTTTCAAAAACGAACATGGGTGTTTCACTGTGTTATTTTTTTCGAATAAATTTTTATAATTATCTCTGATTTTTTCGATAAAGGGCTGAATTACTTCTGGATCAGTGGCGAAAGAAATCACAGCTTTATAAAACCAGAGTATTGCTGATGCCACTCGGAGACGACTTTAGATGGGATCATTCCACGGAATGGGATGCTCAATTTAATAATTACGATAAGATTATTAATTATATAAATTCAAACGAGAATCTACACGCAGAGGTATATATTTTTATTCATCGTAATGATAATATATTTATTTATATTAATCCTTACGATATTATTTCAGATACGTTTTGGTACTCTTAGCGATTACTTTAATGCGGTTAGAGCAGAAAAACCCACCGAAGAGTTTCCTATTCTCTCGGGAGATTTTTTCACTTATGCCGATCGAGACGATCATTATTGGAGTGGTTATTATACATCTAGACCGTTTTATAAAAGAATGGATAGAGTTTTAATGTCTTACGTTAGGTAGATATATTAATTTACGAGATACAGTCGAGTTTGACAGAAATACAACAGCATTTCGTTGTAGGGCTGCCGAATTAATATTGACGTTGGCCAGATCTAGAGTTGATGTACCGAATATGCTAATCGGTCCGGAGAGTGATTTATCACCGTTATTAGAAAGTTCCAGACGATCGTTGGCATTATTTCAACATCATGATGGTGTAACCGGAACGTCAAAAGATCCCGTCGTCGCAGATTACGGAAAAAAGTATTTAATTTGATTTTATCTTGTTATAAAACCGTTACGTGTGCATAATGTTAATCATTTATATATTTTTATCAGATTACTGGACGCAATATTTAACTGTCAACGCATAATACAGCAATCGGCGTATCATCTTTTGGTCCAACCCAATGTAAGGCGTGCCGTCTCTTTACGTAATCTTTACATTCATGTAGAAAAATATGAAAAGATGTTTTTATCGTAAATATTATTCACATAAATGTAATTATCGATTACTGATAAAATTATCATCAATCAATTAATATGAATTACGTCTTTTCAGTATTATTATCCTGGGAAAGATCAAGTTTATTTTGAAATAGACGATATACGCAGGGAGCATAGCGCCCTTCCGGAAAAATTAACTATAACCATCGGTCTGGAGGTGAATTATATTTATTTATACAACATATCGATAATTTTTATATGTAAAACTTTTTTTTAAATACCGCAGGTTCCTGCCAGAAAAATTGTTTTCTTTAATTCTTTATCGTTCACAAGGAATGAAGTTGTTACGTTATTCGTCTCGACAGAATTCATCACGGTTAGTCGACGTTTTTATTAAATGTATTTTCAACGATATTAAATAATAATTATATTATAGATAACGGACGGACAGGGCGATACGATAGAATGTCAATTAAGTCCGGTAATTTCATCGGAGACGAATGTATTGGATAACAAATTTCTCATCAGCTTCGTAGCAACAATTCCGGCGTTTGGCCTGGCTTCTTACGTCGTCACCGCAGTCGAAAAGACAAATTTGCCGAGGTAGATATTCGTATTCCGTTTAAAAAATTGTTTTAATTCGATTGAACATTCGTTATTGTTATATTTAGTGCGACGAGTTTTGCTGCTCTACGTTTTCTGAATCATGACGGCGATCCAATCGGTCCCGGTATTTTCAAAACCGACGTATTATCCAGAATGAGCGGCGGCGATTTCACTTTGAAATCGACTAACGATAACGGTATAGTTGCGGCTTTTACACAGAGCGGACTCATGAAAGGAATAAAACTGCCCGGAAAACAAATCTTTCCCGTACATCTCGATTTTAGAAAGTACGGCACTAGACAGAACGGCGATAAGAGCGGTGGATATCTTTTCTTGCCGGGCACGGAAAGCAGCGTCATTGAACTGAATTCGATACCTCCGTTGATAACCATCATCGAAGGACCGATTCTTTCAAGAATGACGGTCCAGTTTCCGTTCGTTCAACATACAGTCAGTTTTTACCATATTTACGATATATTTTATATATATTTTTAATTCGCATAATCTTTATAGGTATCCATTTATTCGGGAATAAATTATTTTATCGAAATTAACAACATCGCAGACGTCGCAAACTCGCACAATATGGAATTGGCAATGCGCGTCTCCACAAATATTAATAATAAAGATGAATTTTTCACAGATCTGAATGGTTTTCAGGTGCCTAATTCATATTCAATCCATATAATCGCGTTCATCTCATTTTAAGCAATAATATATTAAGGTATCTATTGTATTTTTAGATGATTAGGCGTAAATATTTTCCAAAAATACCGTTACAAGCAAACTTCTATCCATTACCAGCCGCTGCATATATAGAAGACGAGAGTATGCGTTTTACGTTATTATCGTCTACTTCTCTTGGAGTAGCAGCATTAGCGCCGGGTCAAATCGAGGTAATTACCGAATTTAACGCGATGTTTAATTGAAAATAATTATTAATGTTATTAATATTATAGGTTATGCAAGACCGTAGACTAGATCAGGACGATAATCGAGGCATGGGACAAGGTGTTCAGGATAATCATCCCACTCAGCACGTCTTCAGAATGTTATTAGAATATAAAAATGAGCAAAAATGTGAAGTATGTTAACATTACGTAAAATATTTATTGGCATATAAGCAAGAGGTTTGATCAAATAATATGTGGAATTTTTGTTTTTCTCAATAATCTTTATTATTAAAATCGTTCATGGTTTTTCGCATCTTCGATAAAAGGATAAAGTCGCAGGAAGACATGTCCGGTGTTATTTTGGCCTATAACCTTTTCAACAAGTAAAAAATCGCAGTGCACACTGAAATATTTGACAGTCAACAATAAATTAATCCAATATGGCTACCGATGTACAAGTGTACCAACACGACAACATAAAAATTGTGACAATTGGTCTTATTCTTACTAAAAAGTCTTCCTTTTTAGTCGGCACTTTCTAGAGCCCATGCCGGTCTTCACTTAGTCTCTCCTGGGGTAGGATGCGAAAGGGATGCGGGGCGCCTTGCTCATGAGTGATGTTTTCATGCGTGATGAGCTTCTCTAGGCTATCGTTTCTTCTAGCGAGATGTCCAAAGAAGCGAAAAGAAGAGAAGCTCGAAGTATTACAGAATCTTCTTGAGACAAATGGTAGAAAATCGTTCTACTTTGTCGTTCCCCATTTCTTTTGGGACAGACACGTTTGTGTGTTAACACATTTCAAAGGCATCAATTTTCTTTTTCATGTTCTCCTTTATGGTCCAGGTTTCTTCGCCGTAATTAAAAATTCAGAATATTAGACTCTTCACTAAAGGTTTTTTTGTCTTTTTGGATATCCCCATGTTTTTCCAAATTGTCGATAGCTTTAACATCACATTTTTAGCCATTCCTATTCGCCTTCTTATCTCTAGCTCACAATCTCAGTTACTCGTAAGTAGTGATCCGAAATATAGAAATTCTTCGATCCTCTTCATATCCTGAAGATTTTGATAGCTGATTACATAACAGTTCTTGATACATTCTATAACAGTTCTTGATAGCTGATTACTTCTGTTGGCTATTATCAATTTGGTTTTAGTAATATTTATCTCGATTCCTGGTTTTTTACATTCACAGACGGCTCTTTTGAGCAGATTTGCCATTTATTCTTCGTTAGTAGCTATCAATCACGTATCGTCAGCATATCTTGGATTTTCATTTTTTACTTGCTATTTTAAATCCGCCTTCCCAGTTTTCAAGGACTTTTCTCATGATATTCTCTTCTTTGGTCGGCACCCTCATGTCTGAGGATCGTGATCATTCTCGTTCCGAAAGTTCTTGATTTTGTCTCTCCAGGATTCTCTGCATTCTGCATCCCGCATCGCAGCTACTACGGTGGAGCCTGTGGCGGTCTTCACTTGGTCGCTCCAGCGGTGGGCGCCCCCGACGAGCCTCTCCAGGCTATCGTTTCTTCTGACGAGATGCCCAAAATATCGAAGAATCCTTTTGAGACATATGGTCGAAAGTCGGTTTTCTTTGCAGTTCCCCATGATATACTCCCCGTATAAATTGAATAGGTAGGGGGGGGAGTATATAGCCTTGTCTCAACCCTTTGAGCACTTATACAGGCTTCAGATATAGTGTACAATATGTAATGGTGCGCTCATTTCTTCCAGCATCTTCCCCAAACAATTCACCCAATCAAACGTTTTTTTGTAGTCTATGAAACACATCACCACCGTTATGTGGAACTCTCTGCTCTTCTCTATGGTTATAAAATTCCGATTATTTTTTGTTCAAACCTTTGATTTGAATAAATTCATAATTATGCATTTTTCAGAACTCTGTTCGTAATCATCCGGCCGGAGCTCTCACTCTTGCCGCTCATGTGAGTTCGGCAACACTTTCAAATCCGCTCATATCTCTGTTTTATCATGACGATGGTTATCCAGACAGGTTTGTGTTTGATTACGATTTTTATTTATCCGTATTGTGAGTTTTTCATCGTAAACATTCTTAATAATATTCCAGAGCGGATCCTGAATGGACTCACGGACAAAATATTCAAGATAGTTATTCTCCAGTGTCCGTGGAGCCTGGAGTCGATATCACTATAGCGTCCTATCGTGATAATTTATTAACCACCGTAATTTCAATTGATTTAAATTAATTGTAAAACATTTACCGTTGTTATTAATTAATATCTTTTATTTACAGCTATCAGATGGTAGTAACGCTAACGGAAAGGGTCTCATAATTCACAGACAATATATAAATAAATGTTACAGTAGTGACGAGCAATTAAAAACATTCCAATTGAGCGATGGACGGGTTCGTTATAAATCTTTTGTTTTTATTGTCGATATGCATAGATAATTTTATAAAACGATATTTAATTTCAGGTTAAATTGTCCGAATTAATAACACTGTCGGATAATAGTAAAGTTGTGAACGCTTCTCTGTCGTTCATGCATATGGGTTCGGCCGTTGATGCAACTGGTCCGCAAAACATATGTCCAATGGAATTGTATTCATATTTCATATACGAGTAATTAATAAGTGTGAGTGCAATAACGGACGATAAATTATTGATGAACGACGACGAGATGTATACACAAATGACATATTTATGATATTATATACATAGATACATGTTGTTTGTTTCACGGCAAATAATTGTGATAGCAAGATGGATGGTAACTCGTAGTTTACAGTGTACTAATAGGGTAAAAAAATAATTCGCCGTTTGGCCGCGAGCCGTTATATGTTATATTCTCTATTTATTTTTACAATTTATTCAACCACCATCTTTAAAAACGATTTTTATTTTTATGCTTTCTTGTAATTATGTTTTGTCCACACATACTATTAGTTATTTATTATTTTAGCATTTTTTTCATTTGATTATTGCAATATGTTGGTTTTAAAATTATATATATATATAAAAATTATTCACTATGTATTTGTTTTGTGTTTAAGACTTTGAACTTGATGTGATATGTAATATATTTTAAATAAAAATGTTAATTTGGACAATTATCTTTTTGTCGATTACCCATTTTATCTTACAACGCTTTTATTGCTGGACCAATTTTGACTCGGCTGTAGTGTTGAGATGCATTTGTTAAACTCCACACCCCTCACACGTGCAGAGTTGGCAGACAATTAAAAAAGGCAGAACTGATTACGAATCCTTTTGAAAACACTGTAATAAGTATTTATGTTTTAGTCACAGAGGAATTGCCGATATAAAGGATTACATTAAAAAGTTGTAACATACTTCCAACGTAGCATCATCAAGCACTTCTAAAACTGTAACAGAATATTTTGTAAAACAAAGTAGAAGAAGAACGGGTAATCGCAACGGAATTGTGTTTCGTCTATATGTTATTAAAAAACATCGATCTTTGCTTCCACAGATTTCACTTAGAGATGATTTTCGGGTTAGAGATGAGCTAGCTCATGTGAAACATTCTACAGATTTTATATGATTGGACTATGAAATAATTAATGTAGTACATTTTTTTATTTACTATGCATTTATCTATCATTATTATCTATCTCGTTTTTACAAAATTATTCTCATCGAGAGCAACTGAATACCGGAGTCATGGCGAAGAATTGTATTCCGGACGAACCATGGCGCCCGTGGCTCTCCGCAGAACAATATTCTGTATCACCCG
>JAGXCT010036832.1:0-13266 GCA_022495035.1 Philopotamus ludificatus
ATTTTAATATTAATATATTAATTACATAAACTTTCCTGATATATAGTGATTTACATTATTTATTGCTATTGTTCATTTATAATTAATTTGTATCGGAAAATCGAATTTAATAGATTTTGAATATCGTTTTTGCTATCCTATGTTAACAAGGATAAGCTAATGATATTTTTAAAAAATGCAGGTATTTTTAAAAATAGTCTAAAAAGCATCGATGCCAGATTTAAATACGTGACAAAATAATTCAGAAAACCGGGATAAAATGAAATATGTGGCATATAGGAAAAAGCGAATATTTCACAAAAGTGCGAAGAAGGCTTTTGAAGAGACCCTTATCGCATAGTTGTGAATACATACATACACATAGACACGTATCTATATGTACGTGGTTGTTCTACATGTGCAAGTCATTCACCTCTCGAGTCTAGAGCCTTCCTAGATTTTCCACGGAGATCGCTTGATTTGTGGCCTTAACTTTCTGCTCACGTACTCTTATAAAAGAGCTGAAGGGTATTCTTTTTACTTAGTGGAGCAACGCCTATACCCAACATGTTACACAAAGTAATAGCGAAAATATCGCCATATTTATATATATAAATATTCGATCGACGCGGCTAATTCATTATCATTCCGGATATCGATTGTACAAAGATGTATATATTTTGGAACAATGCAATATGATACACGTGTTACTGCCTTGGCCCATAAAGCCCGAATATAAAACTCGAGGCGAAGCCTTCATCCTTTCATTCTTCATTATAAAACTGTATCCACATACACTGTATGAACGAAAACAATTTTGTTTACAAGAGCCGAACAATCGTAAAAATCCTTGGCTGAATCGGTTGTCGTCTATGGCTCGAAAACCTTTCAAATTTATGTTTTATATTGTTTTGAAACGCTTCATAAATTTACTGGCATTCGTGTGCTCTTTTATGTTTTAATTATATGTAATCGCATTAATATGTATAAAGCTAAATTGCAAATATCATCATATTGATTTAATGTGGATACAATTAGCTTTGAATAAATCTATTCATATTTAAAGCTCTTTAATTCCTTTGAATTAATATTTCGCAGTGTAAAATTTGATTACAATATTAATATATACACAAATTGTTGAAGGGTCCATTTAAATTCGATCGTTTTTGATAACCGTTTTATGGAAAAACTCAGTCTGTAAAATACTTTTAATATTGATAGCACATCAAGAACGTGTTTTTCTTAGATGTGATGCATAAAAATATTTATACAGCTAATGTGGAGTATGTGTTAGAACTTCACAGCTTAACTCTGAAATTTATTATCTTGACAACAAATGAGAGCACATATTTTTCGTCTTTATTATTCTGTAATACAGCATTTTAAACCCATTTAAAACATCATGGAAATTAATAATCTTTTAATTGGTTGCTTCGCATTATTTTACACAATTTTAATATAAAATTTCAGATAAATAACATTATTATGCTAATCTATATTTGAACTGATTATAAAAAAAATATTATTATTCGATCGATGATTTTGCTGTTATTTCTCAAGGACCTCAATATTACCTCATCAGATTTATTCTATTTTTACAAAGACTACCTTTTTGGCTAATAGGAATATTATGTTTTTTTTGTCTTCTTCTAAAAAACTACTAATAGTATAATGCAGTCAATTTCGTCCTCATTGTCTACAATCTATTATTTTTATTATTATTCATGAAAATACTGAATAATGATTATTTTTTGTCCACGTAATTGCAGAAGCGTAAAAGATTAGCATTTAAAAGAATTTTGAATCAAGGAGGATAGTCGAAAGTAACGACGTCATGTATGGAACGTACTCTTAAAATATTATATTAATAATATGAATTTTAATAAAATTTTAAAAAAATATTGATAGAGATATATTATTCTATACAGCCTAATCTGTAAGTAGACAATGTTAACGTATTTTAACGTATGGATAATGGATGTTGAAGAACTCACAAGCCAAAATTTTATTAGACTGGAACAACAAAGAGATACAGATCAACAAACTTTTCGAATAATTCCTCTTTGAAATTGGAAGCCTAATTTTCATTACTTTTATTGTTTTACATGAATGATTGTTTGACCCATCCGTCATGGCGGCTCGAAAACAACCGCATCGGCCGAAAGGGGTCAATTTATGATGGAAAATAGACCCCAAGCATTTGTTAAAAATATTGGTGAATTATTCATCGACTTCAATTTTGAAAATAGATTATTCTGAGAATTAAAAATAATTATTTATGATATGCTTCATAATTTGGTCGATATTTTAATTTTTTCTACTAATTAATATGACGCGAAAATGACAAGCGCACTCGGCGATATCTCGCCGCACGTGTCAATCAAATGGCTGGACTAATTAAGGCCAATGATTATTTATAATATTTATTCTTTAGACTTTTTTTTAGGATTTATATTATACGAGTTATTCGAGAAGAATCAAAAACTTGGGGTCCAAAAAAGACAATCGGCATGACTGTAACAGTGTCATAACACAAAAAACATGATCACAATAAGTAGGAAAGAACCTAAGACAAACTTCTCTAAACAAAAAAAAAAACGGCAAATATAACACATTTTTCTATGAATTTATTAAACTTTACGAAAAATTTCTATCAAGAAATTTTGAGTTATTCCGCATGTTCCAATCTTTCTCTACATTTCGGATCATTACCATTTAGTATAATTTACCTACGCCTTTTAGAAATTGGCCCCTAAACTTATCCTGTCTTAAGCCTAGTGTCACTGGTATACGGATTTATCTACCAAAATCTTTCAGGCTTAAGCGATAGGCACAATCTACCAAAAACATGATAGAATTAGCTAGCGACCTGACCCGTATTCGAAGAGCCAAGATAACCTGGAGGACCGCCGTCACAGTCCTGGCATCCGGGTTAAGACGGATGTATCTCTGCTGGAGATCGTGTAATGTCCTCCAGGTGGCAAAGACCCGCCTCAGGATTATATTAATATTAAATTTAACCAGTGTCGTGTTTTGACACTGGGGAAAATATTCGTATGAGAAACTCATTCTCATTGCATCATTATCGTATCTGGAATGGCGCTCTGCAATAATTCTGGTATGCCATCCATCCATCGTAGTCAAATAAATAAAATAAAAAAAATAGAAAAATGTATACTCTTTTTAATATTCAGCCATACACATATGCAAATGGCATTGGAATTTTAAAGCTCATTCTGGATCGGGATTGTGAGTGAAAAAGTTCTGTTACATACGCTCAGAAAATTGTAAGCCCTCCTGAATTAAAGCATGTTATTTGAAAAATTTCACTATTTTGTTTACCATTGAGCAACGGGACGTAACAATGCGCAAAATTGAAAATACATTTATGTATATTTTTCCAGGGAATCGTGTTAGAACAAATAATTTAAAACCGTGTAAAAAATATTTGTGTCTTTTTTTATAAAACTGTTTATTTCTAGCATAGTTGTAGAGAGTTTTTGTAGATTTTTTTCGATATTTTATCGGTGGTATTTTTTTGCCATTTCCCACAATTCTATAAATCGTCGAAAATAGTTGGAGCGAGATGGTCTGCACCCATTAATTTCCATCCAATCACCGGCATTAACCAGCAGATAGCGGACATTTGCACGGCTCCCTAAATAAACGCTATGAATTCGCGGCAATGGCCATCCATTAGGGTATTAGCGGGATAGTTTTGGCCTTGCCAATGTTGGTGCTCGGCTAGGGGATGGCCGGTCTGCTCCCCGCCTTCATTTCGTATAATTAAATCCTGCTTTACGAGTATTGCCACTAATGGATTTTCGTGGACTACCCCAGGTAAAACCCGGGGCTCTGAAAATTTCCGGCTATTTGATTATGTCTTCGCCCGGCCTCCGGTCCGGTCACAAAGTCGCGTTGCATTTTATTTTCGCAAACTGGAAATACTCGTCGTCCGGTTGAACGGATAGTTGTTCGGTAAACACGTCTGAGGCCCTCGGGACCACGAGAGCCTGGACCATTGAAGCCGTCAGGTATCCAGGTTTGAAGCATTTCCCGTGGGCCCTCCACTTACATCAAGCCAAACATGGTATTCCTCTTTACAATCGCGGTTCCTGGAATAATTTCGAATGCCAAACGTTTTTGCACTGAGATGAAAGCACTCAAAATGTTAACCAACTACGAATCTAATCCCCACAGAATATTTATTAAAATCGCTTCTAATAAGTAATATTTTAATTAAAATAAGAATTTAATTAAATATAATTTATTTATTTCGAGTTGCGAATTGCGGTTCATACTAGATATAACAAGTACTGAACTTATCTCAAAATGATTCATATAACAGAAAGTTTTTTTTTTCATGAGATCTCGTTATCAATTTCCATAATTAAGCGGCTCAGTTGTTTTATATAATTGCGTTACTTTCACTACGAGGACATTGCGAAAAATTGTGGCGCAAAACGAATACAGAGAAAAGTTCAGCGATAAAAAAACTTGATCCTATTAAAGTCTTTTAATTTGTCTTACTTTTCTGGGCGCCGAGAAAAAATAAATCAGTGAGACTAATTGGTGCCATACTTCATTATCATTTAATTATGTTCTCTCTGCTCCGACATCTCTCAATGGGGACGAAACTCCCGGGGCCGGAGTGAAAATCGGGAAAACACGACGGAAAATATTGGTATTGGAAAAAAAAAACGATAGAAATATCACACAAAGGGATACCATACACCAACAATATTGAATCGATTATCTTGAAAAGGGCCACTGAACCATTAGTTTTTATAGAGGTAGATAGATTTTTATCTCTTAAAGTATACGTCTATAATCTATAGAATACATTACGTGAAAGCCAAATGGAGTAGAATCTTTATATTGTACAAACACACATATGGATATATACATGTACAGCTAGCGTCATTAAATTTCGCGAGTTTTCTTTATGCAATCTTTTATTTTTTATAATACATAGCTATATAAATTATAATATTTAACATATTCAGATTTTAATTAGGTTCGTGACAAATTCGTACAACTTCTGTATTACACTAATTCGCGTAGTTGAATGGAGCTGACTGTATTCATGTATACTAATATGTATACGCAAGTGAAGCGGAAAGAAACGACATTTTTTTATTGCGACAAAAGTTCATTTAAACAAACACTGGTTAAATTCTGACGATTTTTAATTAAAATATGACTCAGAGTGATTTTCGACTTGTTCAACATTTGCACTTGTTTATCCCGAAGCAAAAGTTTCATCGACTTAAAAAGATGATAGTCTTCCATTTTTATTCTGGAGAATTCATTTATGATTAGTTCCTATAACTGGTCGTTTTTAAGCAATAATTTCTTTAAACTTACTAATTGGGTACAATACAGCTCTACTGTAATAGTCTGAATAGTCTATCCCACCAAATACCAAAAAAAAAACTCTTTTACTTAATAATGGTCCAGGGGTAGACACAGATACCAGATTCGATGAGCCATTGTTTTTTTTTCTTCAAGTTATTGTAGTATAGAGGACCAACTTCTCAACCTCTAGTATAAATGTTTTTAAGATACTGTGTTACTCGTTCACTAAAACTGTTTATTTTTTTACGCAGTACCTACATTCTTTGTCTATTTTTTCCGTACCCTGTAAAATTATACTTCACTATTGACTATGGAAATCGAGGCCTTGCGTCTATACCTTGTTTTGCACGGATCGGACTTCACTACTGACTTTAAAATGCCATTATCGATTTTGAGAGGTCGCCCTGATTTTGGTTTATCCTTATTCACTAGTTTTACACTTTTAAAATCAACAGTCACGAATTCAAGATGTCTTCATAAATACTGCAGATAGTTTGAGTAGCTTCGTTTAATTTCAATCCTCTTGCTATTGTATTTTTTTAATGGGCCAAAAAACAGAAATACTGACAGAGCTTAAAAAAACTTAGGAGCAGCCGGTGAGAAAGAGCTTTTAAAGTAATGCAACAAAAAAAATAATCTCTTTCAACTTCACCTAATATTAATATTAAAATGCGCAATATTTTATGAATCTAAAATTTCACATATTACATATTATTTTAAAATATAATTTCCATCATTATTAGAAGTTATTTACCACCTTTCTTGAAGTTTTTCAATTCCTTTTGTGAAAAAACTTTCTGATTATGAATTGAAATACTAGTTAAAGTGGTTTTTCAATTCAGTTATATTTCGAAAACATTTTTCGCAAGTGTGCTTCATTTACCTGAAGAGAGAATAATCGGAAGGAGCAAGGTTTATGAAGTAATTTTTATTTTCTCATTAATTAAACCAGGCGTAGGAATCGAAACGGGAGTTTTATTCGAACTCCAGTTAGAATTTAGAGTAAAAAAAATCGAATTCTTTGTCTCGACAAAAATAAATGCATGTTATTCCCCGTATTTTTTTGTTATCTTCTACCGATGCATTGCAAATATGACTATAAAAAGGACCTTGAATATATAAGTCTCGACGGTAATTCCTCGATGGTTAATCAAGGATCCGATTCGATCAGAGATCTCAATATATCATCATTAAATTTAAATGATCGTCAAGATTCAAGTCGATTGTTTCGATTTTTATTTCTCGATTTGATCCTCTGAAGTCTAAATTGACATTTACGTACTGTCAGCACTTCAGCATGAATTTGTTTAATAGTAGTAGTTTGATGGCAATCAAGCCTTGGTCGAAATAAAATAGCATAGTAATCTTTTGTCAATTTCTCGTATAAATAATATTAATTATTTAATTATTATTCTGGTCACCCTAATATAATAAAAAATACACTTAGTATATCATCATCATCATCATTTGCCAGTCACAAGGCTCTCACTTGAAAAAAATAACATATTCCCTTTTTTCCATATATTTTTTAGTCTCGCTTTACACGATGATTTACCAGAAATTGTCTCACGTGTTAAGCAAGGAATGGATATATAATATATATATATATATATATATCATCATCATCATCATTTGCCAGTCAGCGCGGCTCTCACTCGCTGAGGGCATGGACCTTACCAACCTCGCATGCAGTCGAGGCCATGAACCTGTGTCTCTGCCACTACGACGAGGGCTTCCCTTCTCGTGTGTCCATACCGCGGGACCCGCCGTCTTGGTATGCGGTTTCGTGCCTTTGGCCATTGCTAGCATTGGACGTACATCTTCTACCATGTTGGTATCGGATTTTACCCTCTCGACTGTGTCCAGGCAAGTAGGAAGGGGTTTGTCTCGGTATTCGTTTGTTCTCTTCTCTAAGGCGTTATCTGCTCATAACGAGTCACGAATGACAAGTAGCGAGCGACCACACACGCACACCTATATAGATATACACAGGCATACATATGCACATCTGCCCAAAACGAGTCTCAGCTGTCAATGATTATTGAATTCCGTCGCGCAATAGCAATCCTTCTCATCATGGGAAAGACTTCCTGAAAATCCCCTAGAAAGAAGGAAGAGGAGCGAAATTATCGAGTCTAGACCAATTATTGGCCAATAGATTAGGGTTTTCCTTCCCAGGGTATACTGGCTCCGTGGTGAGAAATGCGTTAGAGTCCCAGATTTATTTATGCACACAAGTATATGTGTACACCAACATGTACATATTTTTGCACTGTTTTGTTGGGTATTTCATTAAAGTTCAATTGAGCCCCTAGTCAACTCTATGCAAGGTTATTGTAATATAAAAAATGTAGTATTATCTACTATATAGATTATAAATAAACTATGCTTACATTTATTATTACACCGTCAGATTTTTTTTAGTTTGCATATAGATAGTTTGTTAAGAAACAATATAAGATTTTTTATAAAAAATCTATATTTAAAAAACATTTTTTTTTTTACCCATTTAGACCAATCAGATATATCCACTTGTCCCAATGCTTTATCCAATCTGTGAAGCACTTCTGAAAGGCAATTTTCATTATGGAATTTAGCTTCCTTTGCAATTCTGGCTTTATCTGACGTCATCTCGTTGATCTTCTGGACTCGAAATTTTTATAGAGCTATGTCCGGCGAATACAAATACTAATGTGAGTCATTATAACGGTGTTGTTTTTGGCCAATTTCTCTTTGTTTTTCTAATAAAAAAAACCGCCGAGCCCAAAGAAAATGCCTCAATTTTTTAGACAGCTAATTAATTATTAAATAAGAATCCAACACTGTCACCGGAGTCGCCAAAAATAAGTGTAAAAACGGATGAGAGAAGATTAATTCTGTCGTAATGTGATGAAAAATATTTGCAATTAAAGATTATCTTCAGCGGTTTATTTAAAATAACACTTATTTAATTAAAACATATTTGAAAATAAAAATAAATCTCAAACCATGTAAAAATAAAGATTTATGTTTACATGGTTTGAGATTTCATTGTTTCCGATCAAAAATATCTATATAGAAGAAAACTATCAAACTATCTGCAGAGAAATATTAGAATGTTTATTGTTTTTTAATCACTGAAAGCTCAGCGAGCTCCTATCCCATCACCAGTGTATTAATCGGTGCGAATTCCGTGCCGAGTGCCGTTTCCGCGATCACCGATCAAGTTAGTTCGCGAAAGGAAATTACATTATAATTAGTTGCCGAACAGGGGGGCGTTTGTACATAATGAAATCGCAAAATTGTTTTAATCAAAAATTAACTTCGCAAGAAAATCGGAAAGCTCATTTTCCCCAAAGCATCTTTCGCCATTGTTCAAACGCCAGTAAACTTTCCGACACTCCACGTACGTCCCTGGATGTTCTTTTGTGGAAATATTCACTAAAATTATCAAATAAAACTTGGCCTATTGTTGTTTATCCTTTTGTGGCGTAACCACCGCGATGGATGTAGCGTTTATTGAGTGTCCTTGAGTCCTCGCCGAAATACTTCGTGGGGTACAATGGTCACGGCTTTCACGTAATTTCTCCGCGGATCCGTTGCTATTGTGACCAAGTTCAAAACTTGGTCGCCATTATTTACGTGATATTTGTTAAATTGCGAACGTAGTATAATTAAATATACACTTGAATCCTGAAATATAAAAGAAAACGCTTTTAAACAATATTTAGCTCACAGCATCGCTTTCCGACTGCTCTATGAAATCATAAATTAATCAGAAAAATAATGCGACAAATTCTGATATGTATTTCTCGTTATGTTCCGAAGACTATCGTGCAAAATATATATACTTGCGAATTTTTTTTTTATTTATATATACACCCATCTCTCGCTTAACACGGTTTCTGTTTTGTCGCATTTTTTTTCAAATAAATCTTACTGTCCATGCTAAATGTAAAAAATAGTGCCTGAAGGAGAACAAAAGGTAATACATTTAGTTTTTCTTTGTCTTCTTTGTTGATGACTCATTAAAACCAAGCAGCTGACAAAATTATTAATTTGACAAACAATTATAGTCACGTCTACAATTTTCATATTTCAAAGATATTTAATCATTTCATCATAACTTTATTTAAACCAATATCAAAGCCAAATTTGACTAGAAACAAAAATACAAATTACCTAAAAAAATAACTTCTCTAGAGGCAAAAACACGAATGTTGGAGAGTCTTTAAGATGGACAGGACACGATTGAAAGAAATAAAAAAGGCTCTAGGTATTTGAATAGAGAAAAATAATCAAAAAATATTTATTGACTATATATGGCTGTATTGTACGAGACGCGGCTATAAAAAAATTCTAATCATATTAACCCCTTGTGTCATTTGCCCGAATACAACTCGGGTAGGTATTTTGCTGACAACAGTGATTTGCCCGAACTGGATTCGGGCACATCGTACACGAACCTTTTTTATAGTGATTTGCCCGAATCCACCTCGGGTCATTCCCCCACCAGTTTAGAGAACGCATCGCGCGCGTTGAGTGAACACGTGTCGTAATTTGATCTTTCGATAACAATTACCCACTTTTTTCCAAGAGGTGAAAATATTTCCACTTATGTGAAAGGTGAAGAATAATATCCTTCAAAATTAGCTAAAATAATTGAAGAAGGGTCTTATTCGCCTGTGCAGATTTTTAATACTGATGAAAAGGGTCTCCTGTGGAAGAAAATTCCGAGAAGAACTTTTATGTCGAGGACTGAAAAAACAGGTTCAATTTCAATGAGTACTGCAAATATAATAAAAGGTGGATTGTAATAAATGACGAATATAGGTATGTGTTTTCTAAATATTAATGCAGATGTGGATCGTAGATAATAAAATAATACCTTTTATTTATGTTTTATGATATAAAAGTAATTATTTTAATAAGTTTTAAAAAAATAACATATTCATTCTTTTCCATATGTTTTTATCGTATTTACACGGTGATTTAGCAGGAATTATCTTTCGTGTTAAGCAAAGGATGGATGTGTCTGAATATTTTCACGATATAAACAAAGAACAAAAAAACCTACAGTCATATTTCGAGATTTTTTTATTTTATCCATTGTTTTCTTATTTTTCATCATAAAAAAATAGTGCAAGTGAATGAAACGCTCAATTTTCTTGAACAGTGTTATTGTAAAACCGTACAAAAAAACTTGTTTCATCGATATTTCATGAGCTTGATTATTTTTTGTTTAACTATTTCAGAAAATATAATTTTAGATGAATCAGACAAAAGTAAAATATTTTTAATTAATATAGTCTTTGTAATATTGATACGTTCTCCCCTGACGTATCTTGACTTTACTAGCTATATGAAATGCTTACTCTATTAGATTTATGTGCTCAAGCATTTTTATTAGTAACTATTAGAAAAATGAAAAATCTGGGAAATTTATTTTCTGTATACAATTAAATATATATTAAAAAAAGGTACTCTTAAATCTATTACTTAATTTCTAAATTATTTATAATATTATAAGAGCACACTATCATCGATAATAACTATCAATTATCATTTTGCTATTTTATAAAAGCCTCGAATAATAATTGTTATGAAATTCTCATTATTGCTTAATTTAATTAAGTAAATATTTGTTTTATTTAATGATAGAAATATTAAATCATTAGATTATAATATATTAATTAATTGAAATAAATAGATCTCTCTTCAATAAAAAAAATAATGCAACTTTCAACCATTTCAACGTGCAATAAATCGAATTATTATGACATATTAAATTCCTTGCCATGTTTTGTTCCCTCGAGCTTTATAAAAGCAATAAGCTCACTGTATTTTTACAAAATACTACGTATATTATTTTCAATTGTGGGGAAAATTGTATATATACTCCTGATATAAAGGTGTATTTTATTATTTCAAATATTTATACCGAATGGTTGACGGTATTTTGCATCATTAAACGGCGTATTAAGAAAATAAAACGATATTAACTAGCATCGGCTGAAGTATGAGCTAATAATGGCGTCGCCATTAACCCGTGCAGCTTTGCGCCTTTCCGTGCAATCCGCGATTTTCTCCGTTTTCCGAGCGGCTGTGTACACGGGGAAATTTATAGGTGCGCCGTCGAAGCCGGCAAAACTTGTCGCATATTTTTTCGCCGAGTTTTCAATTCGCAGATCGATAATTGGGTTCAAATTCCTGGACAATTTAGCTCCGGATTGCCGCGGACTTTTCCGCTTTTCTTCGTTTCGACTCTGGCGGTGGAGTCGAAAAGTTTTTTCATTAATAGTTTCCATCGGCCAAGTTTCCCGTGGGTGTCTACCCACGGTGTATAATTTTTTTATGGATCTTAAACTTCTTTTTCTTTCACCCTCTCTCCCGGTGAGTATCATTTTTCGCCCTCGCTCCCGTGCGGATTTACGTCCACAGCCAAAGTAATTAAAGAGCTCGTAATAACAGTGCTAGGAAAGAATGGATACCGGATATATCGAATTACTTCCTCTTATTAATCATTTTTAAAAATATATAGTCATCTAAACTCGATTCATGTTGGATACTTTTTTTATTATCTCATCAATATCTGAAGAACAATCAAAAGTGTATAGCTAATGTCAATACTAAACCCAGCTCTTCAAATATAATAATATATTGGTCTACTTCACTGCTATTTATTAATAAATATGTACATATTAATATATATTTTCAGTGCCATATAATAAACCCTTTTCTTTTTCATCTATCTATTGACTAGGTTTACATTAGACCTAAATAAATAACTAATTATATGAATATTCGTGTATTATATATTAAAAGAGTGAGTTTGACTTAACCTATTTTATCATATGTAAATATATATTATGCTAAATCTTATTTTTACGATTAGCTCGTTTATATTCGTTTTTATATTCTACTGCATTAACTTAAATAAATAAACAAAAATTCAACTTGTATTTTTTTACGATTTCAGTGCTTAATCACATTAAGGACTCATAAAATTTTATATATATATTTTTTATTTAATCCTTGACGCGCATTTTCTTCCTTAATTTAACAAATATGATATAATAAAAGCAATGTATAAAAGCAATGTAGCAAAAGGGTTGTACAATTTTCTTCGACTTTTTTTTATTATGAAAACTTTGATTTATGGATGCGATTTATTGTTACATTTCTTTAAAATATTTGTTTTTAATAATTACATAGCACAAACTGTAAACATTTAGTTGCTTTTATCTGAACTAATCACTTTAAAAGAAAGGATCCAACGACCCTATCTCCAAAGCGAGAGCCTTATTCCGGATTTTTTTAAAAATCGAAGATTTTATTACATTTTAAACACATTTATGTATATAAAATTTCTTATCTCGGCTGTGATGCCAATTAGTTGGGATGTTTTTTTGTCTTTAGCTGTATTTATTTATATATCTATATTTATTATAATTTTCCCAGGGCCCAGTTTTGATCATATGACCAGATCCGACATAATATGGATTTATAGATAAGCTGTTTATTATTTTTGGACAATTCTGAGTGTAGTCCGATGAACCAGTGTAGATTTCGCAATTATATCCCGAATTGCTTTCTCTTATTCATTATATATTTTTTTAAATTTATACAGCGATCTAAACACATTCCCAGGTATTTAACTGAGTCTGCCTGGGGCAGTATCTCACCATATATGCTTACATGCGAGTAGTTTCCGTTTCTTAGGGCGAAAATTATTTGAACCAACGGTGAATATTTTTCAGACTTGAAGCATTTCAGATGCTTTGTCTGGATCCTCGAGTGATGATAGGAGTACCGTGCTGTCTGCATAGGTGGCGATTAGGATGTTTTCGATGTTGGGCATATCAATAGTGTTACTTTTGTACCCAGGATGAAGATGTGTCAGACCGGTCCGACACAGTTCCATCCCTTGCCATCCACCCACACCGCATA
>JAGXCT010036832.1:13780-36685 GCA_022495035.1 Philopotamus ludificatus
AGCCGATTCGCGGACGCGTGATTTTAAAGTTGCCACAGATTCGCCCTCGATTGGGAAAATTGTAGTGGCGCCGACGACTATTAATACCTACTTCTTCAACTAATGGTTTCGAAGAAGTAGGTATAGGAGACCTTATTGTCCTTCTTCGTCGCTGGTGTTTGATCGGAGATTCGTTAATGCGGTGTTCGGCTGCTGTTTTGGGTTCGTCGTTGTTGATGTCGAATTTGCTGGGGGGGAAGGGGAGTTGCTTCGCTGTTGGGCTTTGTCGTAGGTTTGTGGGCGTCGTAGGTCTTCTTTTGTGGAATTATTGAATCTTGAAAATATTGCTGATTAGTTTCGGTATATCGGAAAGCAGGTTTTGTTGGTCTTGTGGTGTTTTGGCGGTGAGAATTCGGGCGGAGACTTCAAAGGCGCCCATCAGTTCTTGAAATGTGGAGGCGGAGGGTGATTGGGTTGGTGTAGGATGCGTGTTATGGGCGGATTTGGGGGAGAACCAGGGATTTAGGTTGGGGTTTGAGGTTTGAGGAGTAAAGTTGTTGAAGGCGGGTTGGTCTGGGCGTTGGTTTTGTGGCATTGACGGAAATTGGCGGGGTGTGGGCCGGCGCAGTTAACTCATGTGGGTGCGGAGTCTCGTTTTTTGAGGCAGAGATCGGAAGGGTGGGCTCCGGCGCACTTGACTTGTAGGTTGCTGTACAGCCGGAAGAGGTGTGGCCGAATCGTTGGCATAGGTGGCACTGGACTTGATATGGGGAGTTGTTGGCGTATTGTTCGATACGGACGACGATTTGGCAGATATGGGTGAGATTGAAGATCTTTTTGGCTATTGCGGTGCAGGTGACTTTAAGTAAGACGATAGGAAGAGGCGTCTTGCCGTTGTCTTTGGAGAATCTGTGAATGCTGGAGATTTCGCATGTGTCGAGTTTGTCTTCGAGGAGTTCAAGAATTTACTTCTTCAGAAATGGTGGTTGGTACGCCTTTGATGATAATCTTGGACATGTGTGTGTCGCGAAGTAAGAGTACTGAATGCCTTCTTTCGTGAAAACTTTTGTGGCGGAGCGATGGTCATCGGCGGAGGAAAGGAAGATTTGAGAGCCGTAGTGGGAATTCCTGATTACTTTTAGCGTGATCTTGTTTTTGGTGAGTAGATCGGTGATACCTTTGATGGTATGTTTGGATCGGATGGTGATTGGCGGGATCCGGGTGGTTCTGGCGGAAGTGGAGGTGGTTGGGACGGTGTCGGGTTGCACTGTGGGTCGTGGAGTGGCCATGGTCGTAGCGGTCGGGTGGGTGGAGAGTTGACTGAAGAAGGAGGAGGTTTTGGCGGGTTTTTCGGGGGGGGGGGGCGTCAGTCGCTTTCGGTAGAGGGTACGGGAGAGGTGAGCTTTCTCTTATTTGTCTTCGGTGTTGATTTAGTAGGTTTGTGTACGGTTTCTTCTTCGGGGTTTTCTTCGATGTCGTCTAGGCTCATGTGGTCGTCTTCGCTTTCTTCGTGGTCTGAGTCGGATTCGTCTGTTGTTGGTACATAACTGAAATAAACATTTATTTTTAATATTCCGCAGCAATATTAAAAATAATTTTAATATTCCCTAAATATCTTATTCACGAGCCGCCACTAATATAAATATTATTATAAATATATTGTAAATTTACTAAAAATCACAGTTTAGAATAATAGACAATAATTTTGAAGCTAAATTGATATCTTTGCACTTTTAAATAAAAATATGTATTTTATTTCAATTTGTTGTTGAAACCGTTTTTTAAGTTTTTGAAGGAACTGATAAAATAAACGTAATTAGCGGGAAAACTTAAATTCGGGGTACTATATAAATACAGTGGACCCTTTTTATATATTTTTGAAGGAACTGATAAAAAAAGTATATATATTGAAAAATATGTAATTGTTTAACTTAATTTTTAAAAGGGTCAATTTGATTAGCAAAAAGTTATATTTGATTTCTAAAAAGTTGTATTTGATTTGCAAAAGGGTGCATTTGGATTTGTAAAAGGATGCATTTGATTTGCAAAAGGGTGTATTTGACGTAAAAAAACCGTATAGATCAGATAAACCACAGCTTTTGAAAAACATAATCGAATGTTGTAAAAACAATTCCAGTTTTGAACAGTACAGACTTGACCTCTGAAATACTCTTGGATTATATAACAATTAATAAATAATAATATATAAAATATAATAGAGGTCACTGATATATATTTATATATTTTATAGTAATAACAAAAGATTTATTAATATAACGCATATTTAAATGATTAAAATATTTATTCATGTTGAAAATATAATATACATTATTATGTAACACATAATATAATAACTAGCAATAAAACCTATGATATAAAATAAAAAAATATATTTGATTTGTTAATAATAAAATTTATAATACAGCGTGTAAAAGACATTAGAAAAATATTCATTTATAATTTAGACATATAATATATTTACAGTGGTGTAATAAATAATTAATTGTTTGGTACGATTTTAATAAATCTTTGAATGTTGAGTTCCCTAAATAATATATACATAATTCTACTAAAATCGCTACGTAAATATATATGATAAAATTATATTAAACTTTGAGAGTGGCGGTGGATGGCGAATAGGGTAAGTTGGAAGCATTCCCGGAAATCTTTCCAGTATCCAATGCAGTCATCGATACCTGAAATATTAATATATATAAATATTATTTTTTTATTTGTACACTTGCATAAGACTTGGTATAAGCTATTTAAAAATTTATAATTATACAAAGTTTCGTGTCGACGGGAGATTGCGAACAACTTAAATTGACAACTCTGTCATTTCCCTCGACAAACTTCGTAATTAAACTTCAAGAAAATATTCTCGGCGTAAAATGTTAATGTCATAATAACCTTTAGCGTGATTGGCAAGCGTTCGGAATGCATCTCTAGCTCGGTTAGCACACGGTCGAGCACTGTCGTCAGTCTGTCGACGTCGTGTTCGTTGAACACCATCGGCGGTTTGTACTTCAGGACGTTATTCGACGGTCCGTCGGAGCTGATCAAGATGTGTTCCTCCTTCATCCTAAAAAATATTATTTAATCATTTATGTCATCTCGGAGGTATCTCGATTTATTGATATGGTTTTACCTGGCGACGATGTGCTTGGCGTGTTGGGTCGCTGGTTCACGTGTTCGTCTGTCGAGTACGAGCTCGACCCCGACGAACAGGCCTATTCCTCTGACGTCGCCGATCAACACGTGTCTGTCGGCCAAACGCTGCATGGACCTCAGCAGGTGTTCTCCGACGACACGTGCATGTTCTACGAGGTTCTCGTTCGATATTACGTCCAGGACGGCATTGGCTATAGCGCAAGATACTGGATTACCTCCATACTGCAAAAAAAATATGGAGTTAGTATTTAGAAAATATATACTCTAATCTCTTCTTCTTCTTTGAAATACAATGATACGTATGCAATCTACGTATCTGTATCTTGATTTCTACATCCGAACTTAAGTTTGAACTGAGGTAGACACTTGTTTTGATACATAAATTGTTTCCTCCGGAAAGTTGAAGGCTTGTTAACCATACGCCTTTTTGGCAGCTGACTGTCCTACATCCTTATCACATAAGTCTCCCTACTCTGACGACAGCTGTGACCTGTATCCTACCTATATCCTTGTATAGTCTGTACATCTCCTCGTTGTTTCTCAGAATCCTTCTCTCCAAGATATTCAGTTGTCGCTCATCTTGTTTTGTCAAAGCCATATTCAGACCCGTATGTTAAGACAGGACTGATTAGGGTCATGTAGAGCTTGACTTTAGTCATGATGCAGTGTCCGTTCTTTTCTCCGGGTATACAAAGGCTTGTTAAGCATAAGCCTTTTCGAATGCTAGCTGTCCCGCTTCCTTGACACATGACTTTCATATTGTGGCCAATCTGACCGGTATATTCTCGTATAGTCCTCGTTGGGACGTAGGATATAAATCCCGATTACTCGCCTATACTTACATCTTCTGTAGGATTATAGGGTATGCAACTGGCTGTTCGTTGCCATATGTCATTGGTTCGAAGCTTGCTTGAAGCAGGTTCCATTATATGAGCGCCATATGACGCCTCGAATACCCTCAGATTGGAGAAGATACAGAAGAAATTTCTTAGATATCTCTACATGCGGGAGTTTGGATTCTACCCAAGTTATTCGAGAAAAGAAGGTCGATTTACATGGCAAAGCACTTCTTTAAGCTGTTGGTTGGCGCAGTACATAACCCAAGGGAGTTACTGTGCGAGTTGTCCTTATGGGCGCCACCTCACTATCATCGATCTTGTTCACGTGTGCTTTTTCTTCCGCCAAATGTGAGGAGAGGTGCTCTCAGAAACTCTCCGATAACCAGAGCTATTACTCTGCTCAACCACTTGGCCGTATATGTAGATATATTTGTTATGTTAAATATCGCCGTTTCGTTGATATTTTATAATTCTTTTCGCACATCTTCAACAGTATATCTTTTAATTATTGCTGACGTCCTTCCACTCGACCTTAAAATCTATCTGAGATCTTGCTTAAAAAAACGCAGGCGAATCTTTGGCAAACCTAAAGGCAGAGGTGAGATTCCTCCTCCAAAGGGCGAACTACCTATCATATGCTAAATTGTAGCTGGTTCCTCCCAGACTGTTGGGTCAGTCAACAGTCTGACTGGCCACGGAAATTTCAAGGTTAAGCTTAGAAAGTTTGGCCTGGTAGAAAAATAGCAAGACTTTACTAAGACTGTCTTGGGCTGTATAAATAACCTCTCCATCTTAGAAGATCTCGACTACTTGATGTAAAGTAATCGAGGAGTTGTTGGTGATATCCATGTATGCATCGATACTCCTGGTCGGGGATCTTTCGCGCCTTCACATTTCTTCAATTTTATGTCTAAGAAGGGACAAGAGATAAGAAAACCAAATGGAAGAGAATAAATTTGCACGTATACGTAATAATCAATTTAAGTGCTTTTGATTATGATGTGTGAACTTTTAGAGAATCTTGAGTGATACTGGTCGATGATGAAGAGGTTGGATGGAGGCTAAACATTATTTATTCGTATTTTTATCTTCAAGTGACTTTTCCGTTTTTGGACCTAGACGATCTAGTGGTTCTTGTATTTTATACATATTTTTTGTCGAGCTAGAGCAATTCTAGACATCCTAATCTGGTACAGTAACGAATGTTACAAAGCCACAACTTCCTTCTTCCCAATTACCGTTTACTTTATATAATACTTTTCCCTCTATGATAGCTTGCAGAAGGTGATACTTTAGTACATACGATTGTTCTGTCCAACGTAATCAACTCACTATTTATGAAGAAGTTGAAATGCTCTTGTATTCGAAACGCGTTCCGTCTATCTTCAACATTCAATTATTTCAAATGTGTAGGAAGACTGTTTCATAAATATTATAATATTCCAGAAGTCGTTTTTTGAAGTGAATTTTGGATAAATAAAAAAAAGTAAGATAATAGTTTGATAAATATTTTTTTCTATGCTGTAATTGGGTTTTGTATGTCTTCTCTGAAGAAATTAGCTGGCCTGTACTCTTTTTCGTCAATGAAAATGTAGAAATTTTTCCTATCCAGCTTCTCGATCTTCTCACATGCGATTCTTTCGCTATGAACACACAGCAACGGCTTACTTCATTCAAACTAATTTCGTCTTGTCGATATTTACAGAAACATCATTGATACATTATATACTTTCTCCACATATTTTACAGCATTTGCTC
Organism: Philopotamus ludificatus; assembly: GCA_022495035.1. Lineage (NCBI taxonomy): Eukaryota > Metazoa > Arthropoda > Insecta > Trichoptera > Philopotamidae > Philopotamus > Philopotamus ludificatus. The sequence continues at coordinate 19,528 of JAGXCT010036832.1, forward strand.
CGCTCTGTTGTCGTTTTTATACTCATAAAACGTGTCTAGTGTGCTCTTCTGTAACTACCATTTTCATGGTGGGCTATTAAAGCAACAACACCCGCGTGCTTGCAAGCCTGAATTTATCTTAATGAAGCTCTCCACGCTCAGCGGTATTAACACATCCACATTAATTATTTGCCAGCTATCACCAACCTTGCTTTTACAGTTAAACCCCATACAAGAATTTGCAACCGGCGGCCACTCTCTCAGCTACCTAGTATAATTGTTCCTTAAATATCACAGGATTTCAGAAAATATTTTTATCACCTTATAACTCCGATCGGGAGGGTGTGGCCACCAGGCTGATCACTGAGAAAATCATCAATACACAATAAAGGCATTAATTGTTGTAAACCGGCGAATAACAACTCGTGAGATCGCTGAGAGATTAAATTTGTCGAATTCGACCGTTGATGATCATTTGAAACGCCTAGGTTTAATCTCAAAACTCGACATATGGGTTCTTCAAGTTCTTTCAAACGGAAAGAAATTTGTCCGTCGCATTGACGTCTGTGATTTGCTTCTCAAACGTCAAGAAAATGATCTATTATTGAAGCGCATCACCACTGGGGCAAGAAATAGGTTGTCTACAACAATGTTAAACGCCAGAGATCATGGAGTAAAAAAGATGTACCGGCTCAAAGCACTTCTGTTTGGTGGGATTTCAAAGGAATCGTTTTTTTTTTAGCTTCTACTGGACAACACAACGATCAATTCTGAAGTGTACAGTCATCAGCTGGACAAATTGAATAATTCACTTAAACAGAAAAGGTCAGAATTGATCAATAGAAAAGGTGTAGTGTTCCACCAAGATAATGCGAGACCTTATACAGGTTTGTTAGCTCGCCAAAAGCTTTTACAGCTTGAATGGGATATACTGCCATACCCACGATATTCTTCAGATCTGGTACCTTCTGATTATTATTTGTTCCGGTCTCTACATTTTTTTTAGACGGTAAAACCTTTACTTCAATTGAGGAGGTCAAAAATCACCTCTATCAGTTTATTGCCAGCAATGAACAAAAATTTTATGAGAGTGGAATCATGCTTCTGCCAGAAAGATGGCAAAAGGTATTGGACCAGAACGGAGAATATAAAAATCACTAAAATATTTATTCACTATAAAAAAATCATCGCTACTCTCCTGGGCTAAGTTGGCCCGGCTCCCCAGCCATCCAAAGGCAAATGCGGGGATAGTACCTTGAGCCGTTTCCCATCACATTACCACTTCCTACAACCTCGACCCGTCCTTCATGTCCCAGGCCATAGTGGCAACGAGGAAACTCGCTCGGATGGAAACAACCTGCACCAGGATTACGTAGCCATCTAATGTTGTTCTTGGCGTGCTCAGAAATGACGGAGGCAACCCGAACAACGATGAGCACGCGAATAATGGCAAATCATCTGTTTGAACTTGTTAAAACATGTTTTAACAAATCCTCGTTGATAAACGAATCAAATTGCATTGTTAAATTAACAAATAATTTAAATTGCATTATCGCAAATATATTGTGGCACAATTAATATGCATTCAAAAGCACGTGTCTCTCATATCAAACAAACGCACCAATGTGACAATTACTCGCAGTGAATAATTTGTTATCAGCGGTACAGATGCACTTATCTGCAGGCGACGACCATGTTTCTGCAACGTGAATAATTTGTATGAAAAACGTGATATTGTTTATGTACTGTCCATATCTACGATTTACATAACGACAATGTTCCGTACGTTAACCCTAGAGTCTGATAAAGCGCCTCCATGTGCGTTTGAGATGATATCATTTTTCTCAAAATAATAAATCGACGCGATAAACGAGGCGATTCGATACAATCGCTTCTCTTCTATGAAGCGGAGGTCCATAGTATAATTCGACGTTATCGATTTCGCCTTTCCAATAATGGGTTTTTAATCGAGATCACAATCTTTGCATCATGTAAATTGTTTGCATGACGCGGATTATTCTTATCGGATTATCGTCTAGCATAACATTCTTACCGTATTGAAATACTCGACTCCGGTATCTCTGAAGCTGGCCGCTATTGCCTTAGTTGTGACGACTGCGGCAACTGGATGACCATTACCCATCGGTTTTCCCACGGTGACTATGTCGGGCACCACGTCCTGGGTTTCAAAGGCCCACATGTGAGTGCCGACCCTGCCGAAGCCTACCTGGACCTCATCGGCTATGCAGACCCCGCCGTTGTTGCGGACATGCCTGGATAATGTAAAAATTCAATAAAAGTATTTGACCGTATTTTTCAATAAAACTATTCATAAATAAAATATCAGCGGATAATCAATACAGGGGACGGAAAACCTTTTCATGCTGAAATACCACATTAATTTGGCTGTAATCAAATAAGGTCGTATTCAAGAAACTTCAAGGAATTGTTCTATACATTTGGTTTCATTGAAAAGGGCGCAATTAAGGAGCCACATGTGACCTTAAGGCCGTAGGTTTTCCACTCAATATACTGACATATAAATACATATATATACATATAAACCTGCATAAATTGACTGGGGTCCAATTGAACTTTGATAAATACCCAACAAAACAGTGCAAAACGTGTACATGTTGGGGTACACATATCCTTGTGTGTATAAATAAATCTGGTATCTAACGGATTTCTCACCACAGAGCCAGTATACCCTGGGAAGGAAAACCCTAATCTGTTGACCAACAATCGGTCTAGTCTCGATACTTTCGCTCCTCTTCCTTCTTTCTAGGGGACCCCTCTCTGAGGAGGTCTTTCCCATGATGAAAGGATTGCTATTGCGCGACAGGGATAATAATCACTTGCGACTGGCTACTTGAGACTCGTTTTGGGCAGATGTGCACATGTATGCCTGTGTATATCTATATAGGTGTGCGTGTGTTGTCGCTCGCTACTTGTCACTCGTGACTTGTTATGAACAGATAACGCCTTAGAGAAGGGAACAAACGAATACCGAGGCAAACCCCCTCCTACTTTCCTGGACACAGTTGAGAGGGTAAAATGCCCTCAGCGAGTGAGAGCCTTGTGACTGGCAAATGATGATGATGATGATATATAGATATATATACTATTTTTCATATTTTTTACAAGAAAATTTCTATAAATTCTAGATATCATTGACTGGGTATAAACCCTTAATGCATTTTATTGACAGCCAGATAAATAATGACATAAGATTGCATTGAATGCAATTTAAATCCACCTTTTCATAGATAAGCGTTATGCAGTATTACTTAGAGCAGGGATGGCGAACCAATTACGCGTCTGTTGCTAAGCGAGACAAATAGTAAATAAAACTATTATCAAACCATATTCTGGACATGTCCCAAATAATACCATCATCGTTTATATTATTATATTAAGACTACAGTTCGCTAAATTACTCGCTAATGGTTTTCGTGAGTGCAGAATAAACACAAAAAAATAATAAATGCGGGAACGTTCAATCAATTTTTGCGCAGTGTTCCAATATTGGAACATTTTGTTTTTTATAACCACTCCAATATCCATTGACAGATATACATTGAGATTGCATTAGTCGATAGCTTACAAGTATGAGGAGAGCCTGGTTTAGTATTATTTAAAGTTTAGACTTGCGGAAGGGAGTCGTAGTTTTTTATAGGCATAATTCTCTTAATTTTCAATTATTAATTATAGTTATTCATTGTTGTATATTTATTATATTCCCTAATTCCAATTAAATCAATACAAATGTAAAGAAAAAGTGAATATAGCATTTTGTGTCATATGTCATTAGGTTTAATTAAAATTATCATCAATTTTGAAAGATAAAAATGGGGGAAAAGTAGGTTAAAACTTATTTTTCTGGAAAATATCATGAATGTAAAGCGGCTTCCAAGCAAAAGGGACAAGAAAATTAACTTTAACATTTTTAAATTTATTATTTGGAAAGTATGGAAATAATTTTTGGTCAAAAACATCACGACTATGATGGTTTAGACTCCATATTCGCCAAGAATGGTCCTCATATTCTTCTTCTCTTTCCTGATGATGGATATAAATCACAAAGAAGTACGTTTTGCCAATATTGAGGAGATAAAAACAGAATCCAAACGCCATACCCTAAAATGCGTTCCAAAAACATTTGTTATTTATAAATAATTATTGTCCTATACTCTCTCCAATTGCAAAAAAAAATAAAAACAACAATATTTGTTGCTGTTGCCAAGCGCGCGGTTTTTTTTCTCGCTCGCATCTGGTACGATGTGTCCAGTGCAAGTGAAACCGTGCGAGTGACACGTGCTGTGAGAGCTTAGTCTGCGGCAAGACATCGCCGAGAGCGTTGTCATTTACGGGTCATATAGATTAGTTAAAAAATACAAAATATCGACCAAATTTATGGGCATATCATGAATAACTATTTTTATTCTAAAGATGAGAATAGAAACATCTGTATTGTCGAGAAAAAAAAATATTTTTCAAACTCCATCCAATTCTTATTATTTTCTAAGATCCATGAAACACATTCTACTGTTTATAAAATTAAAGATTTTTTTTTATAATATGGAATTATTTAATAATAATCTAAAAAAAAATAATATAATAATAGTGTTATTTTACTATTGGCTATTGGTTGAGTTCATTCATGTCATATGGGCAAACAACTCAATGCCAAATATTAAGACCATCGCTATTAGAATACGTAACACACGAGCGTTGACACTTTTGGCCATAACACTACACAACAACGAGGGGTTTAATTAAATATATTTTAATTCGTTTTTGCGTAGGACTAGTTGTTGCTTGAGCCAATAACTCTGCGAGAGTGGCATGCGGAGTCATACATATTTAACGAATAGTAAAATAAACTCACTCGTAAACTCTGCGGAAGTATCCCTGCGGTGGTATTATTTGACCCCCGCAACTCTGGAGGCTCTCGGCTATGTAGGCGCAGACCCCACGGCCTCCCTCAGCTATTCGGCCACAGATTTTACCGACCTCGTCGGCGTACAGGGCCCCCAGCTCGGACTCCGTGGGCCCCCCCTGCTCCCGCGTCACGTACATGCCCCGGTAAGTGTCCGGCACCGGTGCCTGTAATAGAAATTCATATTTAAGCATTGAATACATAGAAACAGGCACTTGAATCATGACATTGTGGCGATAAGATGGGGTGGCGGGATCGAGCGCGGTCGATGCCAACGCCGATCGGGAGAGTTCGGTTTGGCTCGTCGACGCGAATAACGCTCATCGCCATTTTATTTTAATAGAAATGCTATGATAAAACCAATGCATATAACACTATGTGTGCGACAAACATTTTTTTTTGCTGTCATATGTTATTGCACTAGTTCAATAAAGGTCAGTTTTATTTTTAGTTCCCGATATGAAAGAACGATCCTTGAAAACACATGTTAATAATAAAAATAATGAGTCCATGCGTAATGTTATCAGTCGAGGATATGGCAAAAATATTGTTTACACAAGAATATGCAATTAAATTTCGATGTATCTATTGCACGAGTTATCATAAAAAAATAGTAAAGAAAAACAATGATAAGAAAAATCAGTCCCGACCTATTTTTCAGCCAATTTTATATAATGAGAGTTGGTTGACTAGATTTGACTTAAAACAAAAATAGAGTAATGATATATTTAATTCGAAATTTATTTTTTTCAATCTAAATGCATAATTTTGATTATAGATATACTATCTACTACTTATAAGATTAGTTATTTAAAGAATGCTGAAGATAAATAATTATTTTGTAATTTTCAAAAAGATTAGAGAGCTATCGTGAGGATCTAAGATCCTATACATCCTACAAATACTCGACCTTTATATTATCTGTTGATTACATTATCGAACAATGAAATATCTCAAGTATCATGACAGTTAAATAATCCAGACACCGATCTCGAATAGAATAATTTAAGATACTTGATTAAAAATGTCATATTGTACCAAAAAAATATATATTAGCATTTCTTCTAGGTTATCCGGAGCCTCCGCCATAATGACTATGTCATCTGCAAATCCGAGGTGTGTAAATATACTCTTCATTTATATTGATGCCCCCTTCTTTCTAATGGAGAAGTTTGAACATATCCTTCAGCACACAGGTGAATAGTTTTAAAGAGATTACATCCTGTCAAACACCCCTTTTCAGCTGAATCAGTTTGGTGTTCTCGTATACTTTGAAGCAACATTATCATCATAATTCCACCCTTCTCCATGGTATCCAGTCTGCCGCTACGTCGCTCCATCTTCCGGTAAGTTTCAATGATGCAGTGTCCCTCTGTACACAGCCCAACCACCTTAGACTTAGTCTTTCTTTCCTTCGGGGACAGGAAGGCTTGTTAACCATAAGCCTTTTCGGTGTCTGACTGTCTCACATCCTTGACACGAGACCAGCCCACCGTCCTTTCTAGCAGTCAGTACATCTTCTCATTGCTTCCGATATGCTATTCCGGGTCGTCGAATACGTCTCCAAATATCCGTCTCCCTCTTCCAGGATATCTAGTAATCTCTCATTTTGTTATGTCAAAGCCCGAAATTCAGACCCGTTTGCTAGGTCAGGCCTGATAAGGGTCATGTACAGCTTGACTTAAGTCTTCCTTAAGAGGAATCTCAACCGTAGATGCTTTTGAATTCCAACGTAGCACCAGTTTGGCAGCATAATTCTTCTTCGTACTCCCAAATTCGTTTCATTATTATTTGAAATAAGTGAGCCGAGATATGTAAATTCCTGGACGGCCTCCAAGCCGTACTATTCGACTCCCAGAAGTTCAAGGATTCGTCCTTCGCATAAGTATTTTATCTTATACTTTGAAGCATGGTCATTGTCATTCTGTATCCCGATGTATCTATAGTCAATCTGGGATCTTTGAAGAGATTTCTACAGGTTCAACATTTGCCAGATACGAGGCACTTACTCGCTGAGCATTTGAGCCTTACTAGACTCTCGAATAGTATTCTAGGCCAAGAAAGTCAGGGTCTCACACGTGACGTGAGGATTCCCTTTTTGTATCCTTTCCACGATGACCTAACCCATCTTGATATGTGATTTTTTGTAAAGAGGTTATTTTCTCTTGTCCATTGCTAGCATTGAACGTGTATCTTCTACCATTCCTGGTATCAGATGTTATCCTCCTCACTGTGTCCAGGCAAGTAGAAGAGTATATGCTCCCACTTTCTCTAGCGGTACCGACGTGACTAGTCACAGCTAGCATTAACCCTGTTGCGTAATAGCAATCACATCATCATGGGAAGGAGCAGTCCAAAGAAGTTGCGCCCTAATAAGTATGAAGAGGGAGCAAAATTATCGAAACTAAACCGTCTATCCACCTACACTTTTAGGCTTTTCCTTCCCAGGGCTTATTGGATCTGCTGATTTTATATAAATGTGTTGACAATAAGATCAATCTGTAGTTTTTTAAACGGATTAACTACACATCTGCTTCATGCCGCTAGAATTATTTATGTTTCGAGTAAGCTGTATAATTGAATAGGGCATATATCTATGAACTTTTAAAAGCGCTGTAGTTATTCCTATTTCTTTTCACGGAGATTTTCCATTTTTTTTGTTCCATAGTCCATTTAACTTCATAGAGTCTTATATTTATGATATCCTCTGTATAGTGCAGGGTAAGTGTGGATCTTTAACCTTTTTCCGCCTCTGGGTCTCCTCGGATAATACTCTCGTTGTGGGGTATATTTAGGTTTGGTGCTACTCTACTTTCTATAAAACTTTCGATTTGTCTGAAGTGAATATTTTTTTGGATTTGCATTATACATATTTCCGGTTGAGGGTTCGGATAAAGCGCAATTTATTTTCGATATATATAGTAATAAGATCATAAGATCAATAGAACGCTTTAAATAACGTGGAGTACTTAAGAGTTAATGTTCAAATAATAATAAATATTCAAAACTCGCAAAATTAATAATCATTTTAGTAAACGTTTCTAGTTTTCCAATAAAATAATTCAACGACGTAATTTTTAAAACGATGAACAATAAATACGTCAGTATTTATTTTTTCAAAGGCTCGTATCATATATTAAATCATCATTCGGGAACAAATATTTTTTCAGGAAATAAACAAGAATATGTCCGAATCCTTCTCTGCTGTAATTGAATGAAAACAGTAACCCAAGACTTATTTTTAGCATAACCCTTTTCAATTACGTCTGGAATTCCCTACATATAGCTACGCGGGGTGTAATGGCTTTCGTGTAATTTAATTTTTGCACCAAATGTAATTTAACACTCGGCAAGTAGATGCCATGCTCTCATCCACGAGCATAATTGCATTATTCAGTAATTGCATCTATAACGTATATATAGAAGCTCATCAGCGTCCATTCTCTGCAGTCTGTGTGCCATCCACAATAATTGGATCCGATACGTATCTGATGGTAATGCATTTTCGCATCGTGAGATCAATTACAGATATTTATTTGTTATATTCGAGATAAGTATAATGTGAGGACTTACCACGTGAACCCAGTCCTGTTGCGGTGGTCCTCCGGGTAGACTAAACTTGTAAGGCGAGATGTCAATCATGGTGTTAAGATGACCATGGTAAGCACTGGAAAAACAGAGCCTGCTATACGCTCATAAACATACATGTATATTTATAATAAAAAAAAAATCAATGAAAATTTTCAATAGCTTCTTGGCGAACGGATCTGGCTCTGAGAAATGTGAAAAATCTAACAAAATTCAATACAAATATTCTTGATCTTCACGCTGAAATTTTGTTATTATTAATTATTTCAATATCGTCACATATGAATCTTCCACCAGCGTCTTCTCTCTTGAATAATTAACATTGTTTAACAGTATATAATAATCATTGAACACAATCGATGCATGCAGGGTTATTACAACAAAAAAATATTTTTCGCAGCTGCCAATGGCCTTAATCCAGGCCGCGTGTGAAGGCCTTAACGTATAGGCCGTAACCGACGACGGAGCCCTGTCTTTATTACGAGACGAGCTGATCTTCGCAAAGACGTAGCACCCAAAAATTCCAATACGTTGAAATGATTATTGTGATTTATGAGCTGAAAGAAACAAATGGAAAAAGAACGGCATTAGATACAGTGTACTCTGGTGACAGATGTATTCCACATCTTAATTCTAAAATTGTTAATAATCAATGAGCGGATAATTAGTAAAAACAGAATATGATAGATGCTTCGAGGATGATGAACGATCTACTATATTCAATCATTTAAAAGTGTATTTTTTAGTGTGTTAGAACAGCAATTTTATATGGAAATGCAGTAGACACATCAAGCCGAAGATTTTGTTTTCCATGAAGAATGGATCTGGTGGTCTGTAACTGTTAATAATGGATCTACTCACTGGTCCAGCGTGATAACATCCTTGTTTCCTGTGTGAATTCTGGCAAGCCGCAACGCCAGGTCGTTGGCTTCGGATCCGGAATTCACCAGGAAGCAGACCGAAAGCTCTTCGGGCATGGTCGCCGCCAGTCTCTGGGCCAACACCACCAGCTGGTCGTGGAGGAAACGATTGTTGGTGGACAGCATCGACATTTGTTTGCAGCCTGCTTCCACCACATGGGGATGACAATGTCCAACTGAAAACAATAATAATGGTTTTAAAGATGTCGTCTTATGGACGATAGAGTTCAAGATGGAAAATGTTGTAGTCGTTCTTCTTGATTAACACTCAAGCACCAGCTGTTTTCAGGCGAAACTTACATCTAAACCCGCATCTTTTTATCGATCTTGCAATTTTGCGCGGCTCTTTAAAAAATGCTTAATTTTCCTTTTGGAGATAATGATGATTTATTGTATTTTAGACGATAAAAAACAAATAGATATCTTTATGTAGTATGTAGGTAATTTTAGTTTTGTAATTAAGTATGTGACGGGTTGTACCACATAAATATTTCAAAAAAAATATTTTGTTGAATGGATAAACAAAAACCTAAATTCGTTACAGTCAATGTAAATGCAGAGGATTTTCAGTCAAACAATCTATTATTTCAAGGACAGTTTTTAACCATAAATAAATACATATGTCATATATTTTATAAAGGGCATGCAGAGCAATGAATGAAACTGTGCCGAGTCGTAAAACTTTAAAAAAAAACCTTTCGTAGCGCATTAGATGACACGTTTCGTGTGAGACCGCGTTAGTGCGGGAGCAGGTGTTTACCGTTTACGAAAATGTCCGCACTAACGCGGGACCGGGTTCTTGAGTGTTAATAATAAACTACTGAATCTCTATGCCAAAAATACCTTAATTGTATATAAAAATATCCGTTTCCAAATTAAACTGAGATATACAACGAGAATTTAACGATATTTTCACCATATTATTTTTTTAATTTCTTTCCAAATAATAACAGCCATAATTAATTAAAGAGGTCTTGATTAAATCGATACTAATCAACTGAAGAGGACCATTTGTGTTTTACAATAATCCACTATTATTATACATCAAACGATAGATCCTTCGACAGTTGAATGGATTAAGATCTCTCAACAAATAATTTATCGTAAAATTTCTTGGGATTTTTTCTTAATTCTTGAACCATTTTAAAGAAATATGTATGTGTTTATAATCAATTATAAAAAAAAATACTGTATTATCTTATTAAGAATTAAGAAGATGGATCCGTAAAAGAACTCTCTGGAAAGACGATAAAAGTCTCAATATTTTGCCTTGGTCTGGATAATCTCCAGATATAATCCCTACCGAAAACGAAAATGTATTACGAATAAATATGCACAAATCCCAAAAACCAAGCTGTAAAAAACTAATTAACGATGATTTTAACTGAAAAACGGAATAAACTCCCACAAAAGACTATCGATTACTAGATAGATATCATTCACAGCAGGTTCAAAACACTTCTAAACCAAAAAAGGGGAATCGACTAAATATTAACTACCAAAAAAATCCAAGAAATCTAGTACATATACTTTTTTTATTTAAACATATTGTTTGTAATATGAAGCGTCTTTTTACTAAATCCTAGTGAATGAATATTAATAAAATAAAAAAAATGGTTTTCGTTTTACTCAAAAATTCTGTATCTATTCATTAATATGAATTGTATCTCCTTGAATACCTTTATTTTCTCAATATTAGCAAAACGTAGTTCTTTACGTTTTTTTTCATCTTCCGGACTAGAAACTATTCTCAGAAAGCCATGCCCGGCGAATACGAAGATCGGGGCATTTTTGCAAAAAAAAGAACTAGAAAACTATCTGCCGTATAAAATCTGTTTTTTTACATTCTTAAAAATGTTAACTAGATTTAAATAAATTTAAGCACATTATTCCTAACAAAAGCTCAATATGATAAGACAAGTAAAATTTCATAACACCATTCACTCATATAAGGTTCGGTAATGATTCTAAAGATGAGGGGGAAACAAGTGTCTCACACTTACATTCCCCCCTAGCCATTATTACATAATGTGCATGACGATATCTAACTTTCAATGTACCCACACGTATAAATTTGAACAGGATATTTAATTAACCTATCCGTCACGGCGGCTCGAAACCAAAGGCGTCGCCCGATGAGTTATATTTTCATACAAAATAGACCCCTGCATTTTAAGTCAAGATATTGATAAATTCTTTAACAATATCTGACTTAAAATGCTAAAAAGTGGATTATTCTTATAACTAAAATAGTTATTCATGATATGCTTCACAATTTGGTCGATATTTTGTATTTTTTACTAATCAACATATCGCGTAAGTGACGACCGCGTCTCGTCGCAAGTTGTTTCACTCGCACTTTCACATGCGCGATGTTTTTTCTCGCTCGCATCCGGTACGGAGCGATAAAAAAACATCGCCTATACCAGTAGAAACGAATATTGTTGTTTTCATTTTTTTTTCGTAATTGTGCAAAATTTATTCATTAGACTTATATTATAAATTTATATCGAAAGAGTTATTCGAGAAAAACCAAAACTTGGGGTCTATAATAGACACGGCTAGGTTAATAATTCGATTCGGTCATTTCATCAAACTCATTGAATCTTTCAATATAAAAGAAAAAAAAAATATATACAGTATTTTTACGTCAAATACGCCCTTTTGCAAATCAAATGCACTCTTTTCCAAATCAAATGCAACTCTTTACAAATCAAATACAACTTTTTACAAATCAAATAAAACTATTTGAAAATCGTCCCTTTTAAAAATTAGTTGAACAATTAAATATATTTCAATATTTATACTTTTTTTATCAGTTCCTTCAAAATGTAAAAAACGGGTTCCACTGTATTAATTACCGCGAATCTAGGCCCGAATTTACGTTTTCCCACTAATTGCGTTTTTTTAACAGTATAAGAATTTGAATAATCACTTTTTGATAAAAAAGAACTGATAAAAAAAAGTATTGAACGGAACTGATATATATAATGCAAAATATGTATAATAATTGTTTAACTTGATTTTTTAAAGGGTCAATTTGATTTGCAAATAGTTATAGATAATTTAAATTAAAAATAATTTTCGGATACACATTAGATGCATTCTGGTATATCCGACATGCAAACACAAGACTTTAAAATAGTTCCTTCACAATAATATTTGATAAATGATTTCATGAATTTCAACTCCCAAAATTCGTCAAAATCAACCAAAAACAGAGAAAAAGAAAATCTCAATTATTTCTCTACGAACAACAATAACAACGTATCCGGATATTAACAGTGCAAGCCATTAGCCATGGGAAGCCAAAGAAATTCCTTCTTTAACTATATTCCCTGTCGTAAATCCGCACTTCACATAAATTTCGCACATGATCGCGAATCGCCGACAGGGTTTTTCATCCGTAAATTAGATTTATGTACGTTATCAGCCGCTGGTCCAACGAAATCATCCATTATCTGCGGGAGCTTTCTTCCCATCTGGTGGGTCAGAGATGGATTATCACTTCCTATCCCGGACACCTGTAATATCCATCGGCTCGTGTGTTTCCTGTCCATGTCACCGCCATCCATGCGATCGATACTTCAGATATAGGTCAATCTGATTAATTGATTTCTTAGAAAGGCGAAGCCGTAAATCGGATCAGTCTCTCCGCTAAGAGCATGCTTCACGGTATTATTATATTTTTATATAAAATATAACATTGTTATCAATTCCGAAATCAAACAAATTATTTAACCATTTTTTTAAACAAATCCACTCGAGGTTATCGCGACGATGATGGATGGTATCTGCAGTGCGTGCTAGCATTAACAATTTTAACAGTGTTGACCTTTGGTGAGAGGTTGTTTCAATTAAATTAATCGCAGCGCTTCGTATATGGCCGCCTTCCGTCCAGATCAGTCAATCATCATTCAATCATCACTCAATCATCACACGGCCGCGGCGTAATCTGGTCACAGGATGGCGAAACGATCCGTTCACATGCAACGGAGTGCGATAAGTTCCCTATTGGGTTAGCGGGTCAATGATTCACTTGACGTATCGCGCAATGTTCGACGTTATCATGTGTTATGTTTATATTTTTTTTATTGGTACTTATCGTAATGTTGTGTTGACTCAATATAAATATTATGTTTGCAAATGATTAATATGTGCACAGTATATGATCGCACTTAATTATGGACAGAGATTCTCAAAATTGGGACCATATGAAACGGCAAAAAAAATGCTTTTGGAAAAAAATCATAATCCCAATCATAAAAATGGGTTTAAAGCAATGTCAAAAAATTTACAATCATTTAATTCTTAGTTTTTTTGAAAAGTAAATTTTTAGAACCATATCTTATAAAGCTATCATGTAAGTAAATATAAAACAAACATTATAGATACGTTACAAAGGCATAGTGATCTGAGGGCTTTTTTTAATCCAATCTTAATATTCTGAAGATTTCATGGATAGAACCAGGGGCAGCTCGTCCATATACACTGCGAAGCTACAGCACCCCCAAGCAAGTTGAGAAAAAAATATGTTTATATATTAATATCATTATCATCATTTGCTAGTCACGAGACAGCGCGTTGCCAGACTGTCGAATGGCAGTTGAGGCCTAAGGAACCTGAGTCTCACACGTGACGTGAGGGCTCCATACCGCTGGGATCCAAGCCGTCTTGGTATGCGGTTTTTTGTAAAAATGTTCCTTTTCTTGGCCATTGCCGGCATTGGATGTATGTCTTCTAACCTGTTGGTATCGAATTTTACCCTCCCAACTGTGTCCAGGTAAGTATGAGAGGGTTTGCCTCGGTATTCGTTATCCTCTTCTATAGGCGTTATCTACTAATAATGAAGTCGCAAGTGATTATTAACCCTGTCGCGCAATATCAATCCTTTCATCATGGGAAAGACCTTCTCAAAGAGGATAGGAGTCCTCTGGGAAGAAGAAAGAAGAGCGAAAGTATCGAGACTAGACCTGATGAGGGTTTTCCTTTCCAGGGCATACAGGTTCTGTGGTGAGAAATCCGTTAGAGACCAGATATGTATATGCGCACATAGATTTATCTGTTTATTTTTTTGTTGGTTTTGATTGGTTTGATTTATTAGCAAAATACTGCTAACCATTAAAACTGATGTGGTTTTTTATTATTTATAATGTGATAGTTGATTTATTATAAGGTTTGCTGACAACATATTGGTATTGGTATCTTGTTAAAACATACATCTGTAAGGCGGTATCTACCCCCTCTCTCGGTAGGAGTAGAAAATTTAGCCACTAGATTTTCTGAATTCCCAGTATTATCCACCCGATGTCGAGCCAGAGCGCTGCCTGCTTGTTAGGGCTACCGGCGTCGTGTATTGGATGGACGCGGGCAGGTAGCGGAGTGCGAGGGGGGGGGGTCTCGCCGCTAAGAGCCGTATAGCGCTGCGACTCGGTGCAGTCATACTGACTCATAGCTTCTTTGAGCTATATGCCGCTTGTCACTTATTTTATTATTGTTAATATTATTTATGATTTTTAACCCACTTTTTTTATATTTTGAATAAAATATGAGCGAAAAAAACTTTTTTAATTTTTAATAATCCGCAACACCCCCAAATATTTTACCCACGATCCCCCACTGAAGAGAACCATTAAAAGAGACCTTCAACTTCTGCGCAGTGGCTAAGAATCACAACTTTTTATACGGTATGGTCTAAAATATCTTTTTTACAAATGATATTATAGAAAAAATAGAAGGCAAGCTGTGACTGAGTAGAATAAATCTTTATTTGTTGTAGAACGTCTGTGACTAGCCTTTATTTGAAATGGAGAGGCTGTTTCATCTCGGTGAAGATGGGTAACGATTTGGTTTTAATGACTACAAAAATTAAAGTTAAACGAAATCCTACGTAAAACATAATGAATTTTGCATTTTAATCGTCTGTAAACATATTTTCATGGTTAAGGCATCAATTTTCACGGTTTTTAATTTAACTAATCATAAAACATGTTTATGTACTTTGGATTAAATTAACAACTACGTGATAATCAAGTGTTTTTTTTTGTAATAATTAATTCGATATCTTGAAACGTGCTACTGAAAATCGTACAAAACAATATTTACTTTTAAATTGATTAATGATCAATATATTGAACATGTTTAATAAATAATAAATAATTGATAACCGCACGTATTAATGTATCAAACTATATAAATCATTATGATTCATTTCAAAATGTCAGACACATAATCAAATTAAATTATTAAAGACAGAACGGTATATTTAACACTCGCGAAATTATTTGACGCTGTCTTTATTGGATATTTTCATAACCCAAAATTACATATCGCTGCTTTTATTGAATATATATTTTTATAATAACTTGAATACACTCGAACTTTTATTTGCACAATTTTTAAATAACATGGTCCACTAAAAATATTAAATACTATATTATTACACGAATTACTTGTTATTTGTCCAATGGGTAAAAAAGTATACACCATTGTGAAATGTATTAACTAACCAGCTGCTTTAATTCACAGGAGTTTTCTATTTGTTAAGAGTATGGAACAGCATTTTCTCGCTTATGATCCTAACCTAACCTAACCTAACCTAACCTAACCTAACCCAACCCAACCCAACCCAACCCAACCCAACCTAGCCTAACCTAACCTAGAACGAGCTTTTAAATTCCAACGAGACCTGCTGATTTGTATGACTATGCTAATAATAAGAAATTAAACATAACGGGACAGTATTAATAAATAAAGCAAGAGATTCTAACACATTAGACGTATCGCTAGCATTACTTTTTTCTTAACACATTTCCTACGGGGCAAATCAAACATTCGCCGAAATTTAGTGAAACGTCGTTTTTTTACAAAAAAAATCATAACTCAAGATATGTCAATCATAACTCATTAATCAAGATATTGAGTAGAAAATTAAATTACGTTAACTTTAATATTTACTGAATAGTAAATGCAGAAAAAATAATTTATATCTTATAGCTGGGGTCACCAAACTTTTTGAAAACGGGCCGAATTGCAGCCTTTATAAAGCATGGTCTTTTGAATGTTTAATATTTATATATAGGGCTTGTTTGTTTGAAATTGATAAGCCATAATTTTTATTATCCACAAAAGCTGTTTTTAGAGCTCCGAATGTTGAGGAGCGTCATAAATAAAAGATAACAATTTCGATATGACATGAGTAAGAATCATTCATCAATTCATCAAAAATAAAACTAAGTATCCTACCGATAAGAAAATATTAGTAAAAAACAAAACGTTTTAATAGATACAGCAGATTAAAGCGCATAGTAACGCCTGACCAAAAAACCAAAGATTAAAGCAGTGCAATATATAAATAAACTCTTAAATGGTGTTAACTTTGACGTAAATATTAAACATTAAACAATTGCCGACAAAATAGGGCAATTTCTAACCACACTCCTTATTGTGAAAGAGCTATAAAATATTTCGAATAAATGATTTTATATGCACTTGTCCCGCATATGCCCAAAATCTCCTCTTTGAAAAAGCAAAACCTTATAAAAGTTACAGCCGATCAAACGCGCAGTGTCGGCTAGCGCAGGGGTTCCCAATCTTTTTCGGTTTACGGCTCCCTTAAAACATCAGACTTTTCCGCGGCTCCCTTAATACATTAGATTTTTTTTTTCTTTTGACCTTCAGACCGTCTTCAGACCGTCTTCAGACCGTCTTCAGACCGTCTTCAGACCGT